>JBAIZL010000001.1:328385806-328565806 GCA_036971475.1 Prosapia bicincta
GCCCTGTCACGCAACTGCCACCTACTCGAACCGTCCCTACGTGACTGCAACTAACACAGCCCTGTCACGCAACTGCCACCTGCTCGAACCCTCCCTACGTGACTGCAACTAACACAGCCCTGTCACGCAACCACCACCTACTCGAACCCTCCCTACGTGACTGCAACTAACACAGCCCTGTCACGCAACTGCCACCTACTCGAACCGTCCCTACGTGACTGCAACTAACACAGCCCTGTCACGCAACTGCCACCTACTCGAACCCTCCCTACGTGACTGCAACTAACACAGCCCTGTCACGCAACTGCCACCTACTCGAACCGTCCCTACGTGACTGCAACTAACACAGCCCTGTCACGCAACTGCCACCTGCTCGAACCCTCCCTACGTGACTGCAACTAATACAGCCCTGACACGCAACGGCCACCTACTCGAACCGTCCCTACGTGACTGCAACTAACTCAGCTCTGTCACGCAACGGCCACCTACTCGAACCGTCCCTAAGTGACTGCAACTAACTCAGCCCTGTCACGCAACTGCCACCTGCTCGAACCGTCCCTACGTGACTGCAACTAACACAGCCCTGTCACGCAACTGCCACCTACTCGAACCGTCCCTAAGTGACTGCAACTAACACAGCCCTGTCACGCAACTACCACCTACTCGAACCGTCCCTACGTGACTGCAACTAACACAGCCCTGTCACGCAACTGCCACCTACTCGAACCGTCCCTACGTGACTGCAACTAACTCAGCCCTGTCACACAACTGCCACCTACTCGAACCCTCCCTACGTGACTGCAACTAACACAGCCCTGTCACGCAACTGCCACCTACTCGAACCGTCCCTACGTGACTGCAACTAACTCAAACCCTACCACGTGATGACAACCTACATGTGTTCTTGGCCATAAATCTGCAAAAAGAACGACACAGCCCATTTCACATTGTTAAAATATTACTTCAATGTCAATCTGTCTAACGACAAGTATGAGAAGAAATAACTGCTTTCGGAACGGTATTCTGTAAACACTACGAGTTAGAAAGTGAAACAGCTTCAAGCACGAGCTACCCAGTATCTGTTCTAATAACCCATGACGTAACATAGTCTGTTGTTTCCAATTGGGCATGGTGTCGACTCATTGGTCACATTTAACTTGACTGTCGACTGACTGACCGAGTCTGCAGGCTGTGAAATCGACCGCGACATCCTCCTCCGCCCGCCCCCATGATGATGTTTCTCCTTTCCGCTTCTTTACTTTTACAATGTTTACACGATTCGATCTTTGTGTTTTAATACACATATACGGTATTTCAAAAATCAATGCTTCAAGACTGAATAAAATATTATTTATAAAAAATTTTTTTAGAATTTACAATGACGTGAAAATTCTTTTTCTTTTGATTTTGATAATTTAGAAGAATAGATTATAACATTTTTTACTAGTGTAATTTTACCTATGATTTTTCTGTCGTAAAACTTTAATTTTTATTTGACAGTATAATCACGGGGTTAATATCTGAAGTACGCAGAAACATTGAGATTAGCATGGTCTTACCTTTTTATTAAAACGTTACGTGCACACCGGGCCAAAGTGACCATTATCACACCGGACCAAAGTGACCATTATCACACCGGACCAAAGTGACAGTTTCAAGAACGTTACGTGCACACCGGGCCAAAGTGACCATTATCACACCGGACCAAAGTGACCATTATCACACCGGACCAAAGTGACAGTTTCAAGATTGATGTTTAAGCTAGCATTGGCTTATTTAACATCTAATGTCTTTAGAATTGGTGTTAGTTGAATGATAGAGATGTAGAAAGGATAGTTTGTTAGAAGTATGATAAAGGTAGGGAGAGCGAACTCCACTACTCAGATAGGATGTAGATTCACTTATGCAAGGGAGATCTGGTAGAGATGGTCCTTAAGAACTTACCTCTAAGAGGGGGTCTTAAGAGAGAACTTACCGCTGAGGTAGAGGGAGTCTTGAAGAGGAACTTATCCTTAAGGAATAGGGGGTCTTAAAGATGAACTTATCGCTTAGGTAGAGGGGATCTTGAAGACATTACCCTTGAGGTGGAGGGGTCTTAAAGAAGAACTTACTTCTCAGGTAGAGGGGCTCTTCAAGAAGAACTTGCCCCAGAAGTAGAGGAGGTCTAAGGCAGAACTTAGGTAGAGGGGATCTTGAAGAACTTACCCTTGAGGTGGAGGAGGTCTTAAAGAAAAACTTACCCCTCATGTAGAGGGGCTCTTCAAGAAGAACTTGCCCCAGAAATAGAGGAGGTCTAAAGAAGAACTTAGGTAGAGGGGATCTTGAAGAACTTACCCTTGAGGTGGAGGAGGTCTTAAAGAAGAACTTACCCCTCAGGTAGAGGGGCTCTTCAAGAAGAACTTGCCCCAGAAGTAGAGGAGGTCTAAAGCAGAACTTAGGTAGAGGGGATCTTGAAGAACTTACCCTTGAGGTGGAGGAGGTCTTAAAGAAAAACTTACCCCTCATGTAGAGGGCTCTTCAAGAAGAACTTGCCCCAGAAGTAGAGGAGGTCTAAAGAAGAACTTAGGTAGAGGGGATCTTGAAGAACTTACCCTTGAGGTGGAGGAGGTCTTAAAGAAGAACTTACCCCTCAGGTAGAGGGGCTCTTCAAGAAGAACTTGCCCCAGAAGTAGAGGAGGTCTAAAGAAGAACTTAGGTAGAGGGGATCTTGAAGAACTTACCCTTGAGGTGGAGGAGGTCTTAAAGAAAAACTTACCCCTCATGTAGAGGTGTTCTTAAAAAAAATTTACTTCTGAGGAAAAATTTACCACTGAGGTAGTGGGAGGTCTTGAAGAAGAACTTATCCTCAAGTTTTAAGGGGTCTTAAAGAAGAACTTAGTAGAGGGGATCGTGAAGAACCTAGCCTTGAGGCGGAGAGGGTCTTAAAAAACTTACCCTTGTGGTATAGGGGGTCTTAAAGAAGAACTTAGATGTTAATCTCTTCCCGTTAGGTTTGTGTAGTATAGAAATAATTAGGTTGGGGCGGGAATTGCGAGAAGAAAAAAGTATAAATGTGTTGCTTGAGTAAGTACGTAAATTTTATGTGTAAAGTGTACCGATAACTCAATAATTGAAAAGCCCAAAAGGGCGTTATTTCAAGGTCCGTAATATTAAGAACTACCGTACCTCTTGAGAGGTACTGTTTGTTTTTTTCATAAATAAATCCCTTGACGCACAAGCCAAGTTGAAATTAAAGAAGGCTCTTTACATTGATGACCAATTAATTACCACAATGGTAACATGTTTATTTCAATAAGATTTAAAATTTAATAATGATCAAATTCGCAAAAAATAACGATTAATTTGGTTATATCTTCAAAGTTTGAAATTTACCCTCCAATTCTTTACGAGAACACTTTTTATTTGGTTTTTATTCCTTCAACAAACCTCCAAGAATTAAGTCATTATGACAATATTCCATGAATGACAAACCAGTTTGAGCAATAAACATTATTACAACACGATATTTAAATGAAACTAGTTTATATGAAAACATACGACATCCTTGACTGTGAACGTAACAATACGGGAGACGAGTGGGGGAGTTTGGTATCTACAATCTTAAGGTTGGCAGAACTGTTCTGACCTCTTGCCAGATTGTCTCACATCACCTGTAGAGTGTGCTGGGATTTGTTGTGTGTACGTTGTGTTGTCATATGTTAGAAACGCTTTTAGGTTAAACTGTTGTTTCAAAGTTTAAGTATTCATTTTGTGTCTGTGTTTCAAGATTTATAATTGTAAAAATGTTACTGTTTTAAACGGGATTTACATTTATTTAGTTGTGTAGGTGATAACGCTGTTTTGAATTTATATAAATGTTTCTTAATAAGTGTACTTTTATATGATTTTGTCAACAAATTAAAATACTTTAGCATAATTTGTGCTTCCCTTGTGGATACTGCTATTTAAGGTTAGTAAGATACCAATTTATTATTTTTATTTATATGTATAACCTATTGTTTTTTTTTTAAATTTGTATGTAATTTAATAATATTGACTAAATATATCGTTTCACATACGATTTATTATTGTAACTACTTAGTAATACGTTTTGAAATTTTTGTAATTTTGTGCGTGAAAGTGAAATTTAACTGAGACTCATAAATTATGAAAACTACAGCAAAGTTGTACGTTTTCGCTTCAATGGCGCCAAAACCCACTTTCGAATGCGTCGCAAATAAACTTTAAGTAAAAATAGAATTTAAGACCAACGAAGAGTAAACTGTTTGAGATAATATTGTCAGAGATTTAAAATTAAGTTGCAGTTAGAAGAGCTTCTTAAAAAAAAATGGTAAATGGGTGCTAAACATTTCACTTTAACTTCGTTTATATCTGTAACAATAATAATAATAATTATTATTAAAGTATTAGTTTTTAATCTCTACATTTCAAACTTTTATTTAAAATGTTGGTATTTAATTACCGTGCTCACGTGTACGATTTTAGCGAAAACAATTATAGCGGCCGACGCAGACAGTCATCAGGGATATGAACAAAATAACGAAAACTCGCTCAGGGAAATAAATGCCATTTTATTAAATTAAAGTTTGGTAAAAAATTCAGTGCAGGTAGTCAAAAGTACTATGTTTGCATATCAACAGCCCGCCGTACTACGTATACGTATATTAAATATAGCTATAAAGTCTCAAGTTAGGATAGATTTAATTGTAATTTTATAAATTACTATATACCTATATTACAATATACCTGTAAAGTGTACAGACGTGGTATATTTGGTTGTAATTTTATACAACATTACATTACCTAATTAGACGTCTACTTCCGTGGAGTAATACTTTTTACCTGACGTCACGTGATCTCTATTCGAGCCTTACTTGTGTACATTTGGTTAAACGTATAAAATTATAACCAAATCTATACTGACTGGATAATTCATAGGTATATAAAATTAACCTACCGTGGCAATAACAAACAATAATTACAAATACAGCTCCAGAACATGTTTTTGATAAGTTTTATAAGCATTGTAATGAGGGTGGGCAATGTGCATTTTTACCAGCACTATTAGCACCACAAATGGGGAAATTATAAATTTCCAAAGTTATTAATTTTTGGGGCGTGAGCGGGAATTGTAATAATTTTCTTCGTATCCCTGATGACTTTCTGCGTCGGCCGGTATAATTTTTTTCGCTAAAATCGTACACGTGGACACGGTAAATAAATATCAAAATTTTCTTTATAGTTTTTCAATTTAGACACACATCGAAATAGATATTTTAAATTATATCTAAATTTATGGTTATGTAGGTTCGCTGTGATATATTTCCATTTATTATTTCTGAATGGCTAAAATCAAAGAATTAAATAAACTAAATTAAAAATTATTCAAAATAGTAGATGTTGATACGAATAAATCCATAAAGGGTGACTCTATTTTAGTATTTGTTGGGGTTTTGTGATTATTTCCTTTCTAGATCGACATTGTCAAAAAATTACAACTGGCGATGCAAAAAGTCTTGAGGGTTACGGGAAAAACTTGGGGCGTCGCTATTCAGTTTTATTTTTCCTTGTTTCCGACGACCTGCAATGCCAGGTGTAACTTTTTTTGCCAATGTCGATTACTTGTAGAAAAGGAAATAATGACAATTAAGTTGTTTTCATAGATGAATCGATTGTAATGAATGTTTTTACCGTGTACACATTTTACCCGTTATTTCCTTGCAAAATACTTTCCTAGCTGCTCTAACTATTCACTTTTAATATAATGTTGTTTATAACAAATTGTTTTAAGGAGAATACTATGATCTTTAGGTACAGTAGGTAAACATTTTGAAACGAAGATATATGCTTCTATATTGTGGTTTAGATTATGAAAATCATTTTTAAAAACAAAACAGAAACCAATTTTTATTACTAAATATTTAATATGAAGGTTATTTTTTATTACGGCGGCCCCACTCCATATTTTGGATTATTGTTCAAAAGTACGAAAAGGTACGATATCCACAAAAAAAAATTTTTTTCCTTTGAGCAAAGTTACTTTTTTCGAGTTTAAAGTAGGGGAAATTTTTTTTGGCGGAAGCACAAGTTGTGAATAGGCCATTATTGAGTAACTGAGTGGTTGGCTTCGTCAATAAAACTATTGTTTCGGAACTCGTCAGCAAGTTAACTTGAAAGTTTTTACTTAGTTGATCAATAGTTATTTATGATAAACTCTTTATTGATTAATTATAAATAAATAAAACCTCTTATTTACAACTTGATGTATATTTCGATTGCAAAGCAACCATCTTCAGAGGAAATTACTACAAGACTTATAAGAGTTCGTGGGTTTTTACTTCAAGATTAATAAAACGTTTTTGCGAATTGGAGGTTGTATTTATTTATAATTGAAAATTATACTCCAGTTGTTCCAAAATATTACCTTTATAGTTTGTCTTTTTCAAAGTCTGGTTTGTTACTTGAGTATACTCTGTGAAAATGACGAATTTTCCGTTGAAACGTACGCATTGGTTCGATTTTATATATATTTTTTTAATAGGCATTTGGTTATTATTGTTGTATTACGTTCCTTTGGGGTCAGGTTGTTATTGCATAAGATCAAATACACGCTGGCTTTCTACAGACTTTACTTTATTTTAAACTTATTGTTTAACTAGTTGGCTATGATATTTAAAATTGTTTCAATTTTTAGCTGGACACTATTTTTGTGGCTTACTCAAGCAACAGATGTTTACTCCCGCTAATGAACGCTGCCTGACATCTTTTGTCTTCGTCACGTGCCTAACCCTTTCTTTCTTCAAGCCACCTTGCAAAGACTTATACTACGTTTACATTGTCTCACCTTATAATCTTGGCGTGGTCGCCTCAATCTTTGGTTCATTGTTAATATTGTAATTTTGCCGCTTTGCTCATTGACTTCCAAGCATGTCTGAGAAACGTTCTAAATCAGGCGGCGTGAAACAATGAATTTTCTTCGAAACACTTTGAGCCATTTTTTCAAAGTAAAGCATTAAATCAAGCAAAAATCTTATTCGTTTTGTAATTATATTACTTTAATTTAAATATTTGCTATGCAATACACATACGAATATAGCCTGCATATAATACAGGTAAGAGTCTCAAATTAAGCTTGAAAATGAGAGCTCGTAATTAATAGTTCTCGAAAGTCGGCTCCCAAATATACCAAGTAAGATTCTTGTCAAGTACATTAAAGTGCAAGTGATAAATGACTATATATTATTATATGCGAATATCCCATAATCCCATTTCTAACAGACTGGACTCAAAACAAACTGATCGCGCTCGGCACAGCATTGTACGCACTGGTTTGCTGAGGATATTAAGAAGTTACGCCAAACTCCTTAAAGTAATGGCGACTGTTGGCGCCGTTCCGGTTGTACAAACAAACAACAACGGCAATTTGTTTGACCGGGCTCGGTTATACAAACAGTTTATAACACAAACAAAGACCAAAAACGTGCCATAAATAACTATTGAAAGTCTGACCTAACCTTGCCTTCAGGTGTACCTTTCCTTTAATTGTAATAGAATAATTTCTTTCTGTCGTACCATTATACAGCTTCTTACTAAATCCGCATATATTCAAAAGAACGCGGTTAAACAGTATATGTATTATGTATATACTTATTACTGATGATTTACTTTTCACAAAACATACAAAGTAATCTTTGGTATTGGGTCAACGTAAAGAATATTGTCATAATATTTCTAAATTATTGCCCAAATAACATTACGTACCGGTAGTTCAAATATAAAAAATTTATATTTAAAAAGTTTAAAACATAAAATAGCCCACAACAGAATCCATGATTCAGAACTATTATTGCTTTTTATGTTTTGACTGAAAATATTTGGCTTGATTTCGACCGACCGATGTTTTAAATTTTACAGTCCGATTTTGCAATTTTTACAAAACTATTTAGGTTTTATATTTTTTCAAATAATCACTCTAGGATAAAGATTAATTGCAAGTATTGTTTTCACTATCCTCTGTTGTATTATATACTTGTTGCTGCGCGTTACATTGAAAGTGTTTGCCGTTATGGCGAGATTTGCAAAAAGGAAATAAAATATAGTATTTCATGGTATTACATTCGAAAGCATTAATATGCATTCGTAATAAACAGCATTGAGTGTATTCGTAAATACACTTAGCATTAATATGCATTCGTAATAAGCAGCATTGAGTGTATTCGTAAATACACTCAGCATTAATATGCATTCGTAATAAGCAGCATTGAGTGTATTCGTAAATACACTCAGCATTAATATGCATTCGTAATAAGCAGCATTGAGTGTATTCGTAAATACACTCAGCATTAATATGCATTCGTAATAAGCAGCATTGAGTGTATTCGTAAATACACTCAGCATTAATATGCATTCGTAATAAGCATCATTGAGTGTATTCGTAAATACACTCAGCATTAATATGCATTCGTAATAAGCAGCATTGAGTGTATTCGTAAATACACTCAGCATTAATATGCATTCGTAATAAGCAGCATTGAGTGTATTCGTAAATACACTCAGCATTAATATGCATTCGTAATAAGCAGCATTGAGTGTATTCGTAAATACACTCAGCATTAATATGCATTCGTAATAAGCATCATTGAGTGTATTCGTAAATACACTCAGCATTAATATGCATTCGTAATAAGCAGCATTGAGTGTATTCGTAAATACACTCAGCATTAATATGCATTCGTAATAAGCAGCATTGAGTGTATTCGTAAATACACTCAGCATTAATATTAATAGGAATATTTTTAAAGATGATTACTTGTATTGATGAAATTTAATTCTCTTCTCCTTTAAAATACCTAAATTCTCTCTTAAATTGCCTTTATTCTCACTCCCATAAAGCAATTCCTTTTATTCTTTCTTATTTGAAAAAAAATTCTCCTTTGTTTTAAAGTAATTCTCTTTTATATATAAGTAGTTCTCTCTGGTTTTAAAGTAATTCTCTTTTATATATAAGTAGTTCTCTCTGGTTTTAAAGTAATTCTCTCTGGTTTTAAAGTAGTTCTCTCTAGTTTTAAAGTGATTCTCTCTGGTTTTAAAGTAATTCTCTCTGGTTTTAAAGTAGTTCTCTCTAGTTTTAAAGTGATTCTCTCTAGTTTTAAAATGATTCTCTCTGGTTTTAAAGTAGTTCTCTCTAGTTTTAAAGTGATTCTCTCTGGTTTTAAAGTAATTCTCTCTGGTTTTAAAGTAATTCCCTTTAGTATGAAAGTAGTTCTCTCTCGTTTTAAAGTAATTCTCTTTAGTATGTTAATAGTTCTTTCTGGTTTTAAATTAGTTCTCTCTGGTTTTAAAGTAATTCTCTCTCGTTTGAAAGTGATTTTCTCTTGTTTAAAAATTCCCTCTTTTTAAAGTAATTCTTTAAAGTAATGTATGTATGTATGTATCTATGTTTGTATGTATGTATGTATGCATGCATGTATGTATGAGTCTTATGCGTTACTAAACCACTAATACGATTGCCATGAAACTTTGAGAAACTGTTGATTACATCCCTGGGAAGGTTTCTGACAAGTCTCAAGGGCGAAGCCAGTGGGGGACGGCGCTAGGTTTTTAGCAAAACAGCTTCTTGACCACATAACATTTTTTTTCAACATATATTTTTCAAGTCCAAAATATCATAAAATATAATTTTCAATCTTATCTATTAACCTAAGACATTTTATTGAATTCATTCCAAATTTTGGCTCCTAAGCAACACTCAAGTTTTAAATAATTGGATTTAATTTAGAAAAAACCTGTTTCTCACATTAACAGTTGTATGTGGCTTGCTCTCGCGTCGGAAAACCTTCCGATTTATATGTTTACCAGAGAGAAAAAACCAAAAATATTGTATATCCGAGTGCACTTCAATAAATAAAATTCAATCAAGAACTTTTATTGTCACACTTTATTGTCATGTTAATAAAATACTAAATTAAGTTCAGCTAATGTAACACGCCCATTCAATTACTTTTAGGCGGTACGAAGTTCGCCGGGTCAGCTAGTGCTTTATATAAATGTATCCAACATTTTTTTTTTTTTTTTTTTTTTTTTTTTTTTTTTTTTTTTTTTTTTTTTTTCCAGGCGAAAAACCTATTTAGGTTATCATCGCCTAACTAAAGTTAAGTTTTAAAAATAAATATTACATAAAATTAATCAAAATTAACAAAATAAATGTTTAAAACTAATTGTGATTAAAAATTAAAGAACCTAAAATTATAAAAAATTTAAATATTGTTAAATAGATTCAGGTGGCGTAAGAAAGCGAGGACACGGTCGATAGCCGTGACATCGTCTCTTAAAACCACCTTTAAACTACCTCGAAGATCGTAACGTATATACAAATTTTCCAACTTATCACAATCAAGCAGGATATGCTTGATTGTAATATTATTTCTACAAAACGGACATAGTGGTTCATCCTCATGTCGCATCAACCATCCATGCGTTAACAAAGAGTGGCCGATGCGAAGTCGAGTTACCACCACTTCCTCCCTACGATTCGAACGAACAGATGTCCTCCATGGTCGGACGGTATTTTTGATGTCCCTCAGCTTGTTTCTATTTACATTTTGCCATTCTTCGTTCCAAACAGAGAATAGTGTAGATTTAACTTTGCATACAAAATCTGATGCCATCACATGTATCCAACAAACAGTTAGCATGTTCAAGATGTTAATAATGCATTGTCGTTAGAGTATAGTCATTTTCTTTCCTTCACTTTTGTTTTCAATCCTCCGTTTTTGTGGATCAAGCCTGATGAGTGTTATTGTGACTGTATACAATTTGTAAACAGAAAGAATCAAATAAAACCTGTGCTCGGTCTTTATTTTTAAGTGAACGTTTTACGTTCCTTCGATATTAGTGACGGAACGAGGTCTGTTTCTGTGTTTATAACCCACGCCAACGTAATGAGCGCATACAAACAGTTCCGCAATGGTTTATTGCTGTCTTTACGCACCCAATACCTCCCGCGTCAGGGAACCAATCACTATTAACTCTGCTTTAATTATAAATAGACAAGGTGGAATGTTTAACTTGAGCGCGCGGCTTGTCTTTTCCTGGCGTCCTTACATCTGTTTCTCTATTCCTTTGTAGTGCGAAAGCGGTGGAAAGAATCTGGTACAAACGAAAGCGTGTTGAAAGCGTACAATATATCTGTAACACTACTGTACACCGAGGCTACAGTTCTGTACTGTTGGCCTTCGTGAACAGTCGATGAGTCAGATGTTTCGAAGAAATACGATATCGATAGTGCTTATATTATCGAACGTTACCGATTTGACACTTGTGTGGTCGGATCAAATATTGTCGCAGCGACAATTCTGAAATCGCGCCATCAGCGTTTGCTGATTCCAGTCCGCTTACTCATCAGGCATTATCAGGTTGTATTACAGACGGTTTTTATAGGTTAGTTATTTCTGATGGAAGGAGTTTTATAGCAAATGTCTGACAGCAAGTGGTTCCCGAACGGCTGTGTAACACTGACGGGGGTAATGCAGGACTTTAATCAAGTAAACGATAAAGCAAGCAAATGCATAGGCCATGAGTACGGTGACCCTGCGTCCCGGGAAAATCAGGGGAGACTCTATTTTTAAAATTGAGTCCCGTAACATAATATATTTGTCCCGAGTTTCAAACGCACGAGTAAGAATAAATTTGTTCAATGCACAGGCCGCCAATACGGCAATACAGTGAAGAGTGATTTATTTGCTCTTTTAAATAATATTCGAGCTGGCTTGTGAGTGAAAGTTATAATTAAAGAATAAAAATATGGTACAACTCACAAATATATAAAAAAAAAAATATTTCATACGCGTTTCAACGACTAATTTGTCGTCATCCTCAGTGAAGATACACAAATAAAATTAACTAAAAAAATTAAACATAACCTATAAAGTTTTAACAAAAGTAAATACAAAAGTAAAAATCAGATCTGGGCATTGTCAAATTTATAGCCACAGCTACTAATATAATTACATTAAATAACATATGATAATTATAAATATTTAATTTTGATGAGCCTATATTACTAGTGGTAAAACATAATAATAACAAAATTATGTAAATAATTTAGAAAATTTAAAAAAGGTAGTATTTTACAATTAATTAATTTAAATTAATATTGAATTTTGAATTGGTCCTAATTCATTATTAACAATTTTATCTTTGTTTCTATTTATAAATAAAGTTTCCCATGCATCTAATTCATTAAAAATCATCACATTTTTTAAAAGGACAACATTTTTACTTTTAAATTCGTGTTTTTCGTCCAAACAAAGTTTTTGCCATAGCTGATTTTGTAGGCCTATTATATTTAACATGGGAAAAATGTTCTTTAGCTCTAGCTAGTATGTTTCTTTTTGTTTGTCCAATATATTTCATCTTGCACATATCACACTGCAAACTACAAATTCCCGATTTATTTTCATTTTCGGGAATTTGACAATGTGGCTATAAATTTGACAATGCCCAGATCTGATTTTTACTTTTGTTAAAACTTTATAGGATTTGTTTAATTTTTTTAGTTAATTTAATTTGTGTATATTCACTAAGGATGACGACAAATTAGTCGTAGAAACGCGTATGAAATAAATTTTTTTTAAATATTTGTGAGTTGTAGGCCTACCATATTTTTATTCTTTAATTATTTTCTCTTTGTCAAATTTAAAATTTGAATAAATAATTAAGCCTTAACAGATATTGTTAACTCTTAGAATTTCGGTGGGAAACAGAGATAGACTTCTTCAAGTATATTATTTGTATTATAATATATGAGTAAGATAAAATCCAATACATTTATTGGTTTTGAACTTTCGTGGGTGCGTTTCCTACATTCTACATCCAATAGTAGGCTGTCCCCATTTACATGGTCACCGTACTCATAAGCGATTTCGATTATCTAAATCCGTTGTAGATTGATAGTGGATAATTATGTTGTAGGTTGAATGATTCAATTGAAATATTCAATCAACTTATAACGTGGTGTCACGATTTTAAAATCTGCTGCAATTAATATTGTAAAATACTGCATAACGTTGAAATAAAATGATGGTTCGAAAATCACTTGTAATAAATTTTAACCAATATTCTTATGTTTTGCATAAAATAAATTTGTTGGTGGTATATTCGAACAAAACTTGAGTACTCATAACGCTGCGTATGACTATAGGGGTTTGCACGGGAGAAAATCATATCATCCATCAGTTCACATTTCGATCTTTATAGAAATCTTCACATATGATTTCATACAACAGCTGATTTTATGTTATAGGTGATATAGTAGAATAGCTAATTTAACACGTAGTTTTGTTACTTTATTTATTTTTGTACATTATTAAAGTTAAAAGGTTATTAAACATCTTTTATTAATTATTAAATATAATATTTATACTTTAATTAATAATAATACAATTAATTTCATGTAATGGTTATGAGTTATATATTGTATTTTTAAAATGAAACATTTTATGACTAAGTTTTACGTAAGGAGAAAATTATTTCATCCGTTACGTCACACGTCGATCTTTATATTTTACCATAAATTAAGCGATAACATATCATTTCATAAAACAGCTGATTTTATGTTATAGGTGATATAGTAGAATAGCTAATTTAACACGTAGTTATATTACTTTATTTATTTTTGTACATTATTAAAGTTAAAAGGTTATTAGACATCTTTTATTACTTATTAAATATAGTATTTATACTTTAATTAATAATAATACAATTAATTTCATGTAATGGTTATGAGTTATATATTGTATTTTTAAAATGAAACCTTTTATGACTAAGTTTTACGTAAGGAGAAAATTATTTCATCCGTTACGTCACACGTGGAATATAAATATTTTACCATAAATTAAGCGATAACATATGATTTCATACAACAGCTGATTTTATGTTATAGGTGATATAGTAGAATAGCTAATTTAACACGTAGTTATATTACTTTATTTATTTTTGTACATTATTAAAGTTAAAAGGTTATTAGACATCTTTTATTACTTATTAAATATAGTATTTATACTTTAATTAATAATAATACAATTAATTTCATGTAATGGTTATGAGTTATATATTGTATTTTTAAAATGAAACCTTTTATGACTAAGTTTTACGTAAGGAGAAAATTATTTCATCCGTTACGTCACACGTGGAATATAAATATTTTACCATAAATTAAGCGATAACATATGATTTCATACAACAGCTGATTTTATGTTATAGGTTATGTTGCAGAACAGCTGATTTAACACATAGTTATGTTACTCTATTTTTTTACATTATTCAAGGTAAAATGTTGATAAATATTTTTAATCACTTAATAAATATAATATTTATACTTTAATTAATATTAATAGTCTGCAATTAATTCGATATAATGATTATGAGTTATATGTTTTATTTCGGTTTTTAAAATTAAAACTTCCTTAGGCGTGTCTGAAACTTTAAAGAATAGATTGTAATTAAATTAGTTGAATAAGATTTTTTATTCGACTAGTGGAAGTTTCCTTTATAGCCTCACAGTTTACTTGTATTCCCTTAACACTACACTTTAATATACTTAAACAAGAATCTTATTTGGTATATTTGCGAGTCAACATTCAAGAGCTATTATACAGTGGTCTCATTTTCAACTCGTTCATAAACATTTAAAATTTCTGAACGAAAATAATATGTTTTAATAGTTGTGAATTAACCGTCTACACTACAGCTCCAGCAGAGTAACTGACACAAACAGGTTTGTTCCTAAAGTGAATATAATAATTAATTGCAAATGCATGACTACCAGACCGATGTTTTAGTCACGTTGTAGGTTATAACCTGCAATTAAAAACAAGGATATAAAAAAACTTTTTTTAAGTACCTACACAGGTCAACAAAGGCAAACTTTATTTCAGTTACTTTTTATTAAATAATTACAATTAATATAAATAAAAGTAACAGTTATGCGTTCAAACAGCTTTTCTATCACATAACCTATAACATAAAATCAGCTGTTTTATAAAGTCATATATTATCATTTATTTTAATCCAAATGGAAGAAAATAACAATATTGCATACATTGCCCCTTTTTGTAAAATGTTTTTCTCCAATATAAAACTAAAATAATTAACTAAATTTAATTAATGAAATAATATATGTAAAAACTGTATTAACATAATTGTCATCTAGTACAAGTTTAAAAAAATGTATCTGTACTCAAGTGAATGAATAAAAAAGTATTTAATTAACGATTGAAAATTTTTACAATATCTATATATATATATATATATACACATACATATATACATATATAAATAATACATAATTTATTTCTAAGTACTTAATAACACAAACCACAAAACATATACAGAAAAACATAACCTATCAGGAATTTACAAAATTACATGTAACGACTGCAACGCATTTTACATAGTAAAAACAACTAGATCATTTAAAATAAGATTTGAAGAACACTGCAGAGCATACAAAAATAAAAATACAAAAGCATCAAATGTTGCAGCTCACCTAATATCACATAAACATGAAATAACAAATTATGAAAATAACCTAACCCTACTTGAAATAAATAATAATCCAATAGAACTAAACTCACTAGAAAAATACCACATTTATAAAAACATACATAACAATTTAATGAACGTACAGACAACATATTCAGAAGACGTACTGTTCAGAAACATTATACACGCGGCTCAAGAAGAAATATGTATGACGTCAACAAATACCACCATCACGGACTGATCATCCACACCAGAAAAATAGAGAAAATTTAATCAGTGATTCGAAAGTGGTCAAGAGACCGAAAGGTACCTCATCACATAAGGTAAAATTATTGCACTTAGTGGTGGAAAAAATTATTTACAAGTAATAATAATAACTTCAAAATTCAGTGCAACGGAAAAATAATGGACAACGTGAAATATATATATATATATATATATATATATATATATATATATATATATAATATTATTATATAAATATTATATATATATATATAAGTTATATATATATATATATATATATATATATATATATATATATATATATATATATATAAGTTACATATATATATATATATATATATATATATATATATATATATATTTCACTATATATACTTAAACAAGAATCTTACTTGGTATTAATGCCAGTTATCTTTCAAAGATTGATAGCATCTTCATTGTCGAGCATCAACTCATAATACACACACACACACACACACACACACATATATATATATATATATATATATATATATATATATATAAATGTCTAGTTCGATCCTAGCAGCTGGGGGTTTTCGGCTTGCAAGATCGAGGCCAAACCTGGCCAACAACGGGCTTTTTAAGCGTAGGTGGATATTTGTCCTTGAATACTAATGACCTAAGTAAGCCAGTTGTACCACGTGAATGATGGACTCGTGATCATTTAATTATACCAATATATGATAATGTGCAGTGAATATTAACAGAATATTCGTGCGTTACCTTAATACGCTTAAATGCTAGAACGTCGACGTCGCAATTATTGGCAGCCGGAGTGTTAAAGGAAACATTTCTTGTAAAATACAATATAATGAGTAGGGGCAATATTACAATAAAATACTGACAATAATACCAATACAACAACCAGAGGGTTCTATTACAAAATAGAAAATAGAAAGTTTATTGCAATAAAATTAAGATATATACTGTTAGTTTGTTTCTTGTCAGTAGTGATTGTATTCTAGAACCTCTTGTTCTTGAGTAAAATATCTGTATTGTTTAGTTTTATTAAAACACACTATAAGTAAAAGACGTTAACGACTTAGAAGAAAAGAAAATTAGACATTAATGTCAATGTTTTTGTAGTAAATCGTTCTTACCAGAAATGTCTGGCATTCATGTCACTCTGGAACACGCACTATGTGTCATTATTTCCTAAATAGTATTAGTATAGAGTATTTTATATTAAGAAGTTATGCTTTAATGTGATAAATGGTGCTATTAGAAGACAATAATGATAGAGTTTGTATAGTAAATTGTGTCGACTTGGTTATTTCCGTCTCTTAACGATCAATACACTCCGGGTATAGGTTACGCGAAGGACGTCATTGTATATGTCCACTGTGATAAACATACTAAGTTTATCCCTGAGCTTTTTACATGTTAGTTTAAGTATGATTGTGGTATTTATTTGCTCTAATTTATCACGGATATTGCAAAAAGGAAGCCTTTAGTAATACGGTAGGAATAATCAGGCTTGGAGGTGTGCTAAAAAATAAGAACTTTGGAAAACATACACACCTAACCTCCCTTTACAATATCCAAAAGATATAATTAAAGTAAGGCTTCTTTATAAAACAGTGCTCTACAATATGATTACTTTATAGCTACGTATTTGCAATATGGCTACATTATATTACAACAATATGATTGTTACAATATCTCTACGTTACAATATGGCTGCATTACCATATGGTCTCGTTACAAAATGATCACACTACAATGTGGCTACATTATAACATTACCATATGGCAATATGGCTACGCTAAAATTTGGTCACATCACAATACGGGTATATTACAATATGTTCTCATTACAATATGGTCAAGCTACTATCGGGCTACATTACAATATGGCCGAATTACAATACGGTGACATTACAATATGGTTACATCGCAATATATCCTCATTACAATTTGGCCACATCACAGTACAGCTATATTACAATATGTCCGCATTACAATAAGTCTTCATTATAATATGACAACGCCATAATTTGGCTGCATTACAATATGGGCACATTACAGTATGTCCGCATTACAATAGGTCCTAATTACAATATGACCCCCATTACAATATGGCCGAATTACAGTACGGTGACCATTACAATATGGTTACATCGCAATATATCCTCATTACAATTTGGCCATATCACAATATAGCTATATAACAATATGTCCGCATTACAATAGGTCTTCATTACAATGTGGCAACGCTATAATTTGACTGCATTACAATATGTCCGCATTACAATATCCACTCTACAAATTGGCTGCATTGCAATATGGCCACGCTAAAATATGACCCCGCTTCAATTTGGCTGCGCTACAATATGTCCTCATTACAATATGGCTACATAGTATCCGGTAAAGATAGGTTAGTTTATGAGTTGTTTTTTTAAAATAAAGCCTACTAACGCCTAGTAAGAATTAAAGCATTAAATAAAAAAAGGCCGTCTTCAACAGTCTAATATCAACTATTCGACCAACAAAACGTGTCTTGAGGGTAAGTTTGTTGACTTCATGTCAGAGAAACTCTGTTTCGAATTTACTTTACCGTATAGAAAATTCTGCCGAACGGTGATAAGCTTCGTAGTCCGTGTTTGATGTTTTTACACGTATTCCCGCCAATCTGTACGGCTGGGCTGCGTCAGGCTACATTTCCTCACGTATTAGAGCCGCGTCCATCGCCTCGGGACCTGTCAATCGCGACCTCTATAGCGATGATTGATCGAAAGCCTAACTGCGAGCGAACAAAGCTTTTTAATTATCCGTTGCCTTCATCCAGCCTTGATGACAAAAGGTACATTCTGTTAACAAGTGTACGGACCCCTTCCCTTTCTGTGTACCTAGACGTTATTGGACGATACTTGGTGTGTTAGATACAGTTGTAAGACTTTAAATTACAGTAAACTATTTTATAAACTACTTTACTCCAACTTACCTTTGAGAAGATGTTGAGTACGCTCCCACGAAGGTTTCGGGCATATCGGGGGCGCCTAAGACGATATTCTTTAAAAACGCATTAAAAAAACTACTACTCTTCTGACGCAGAATTCAGTCACTTGTATTAAAATCTAAGAATTATTGATTTAGGTACAACTAATAATAATCAATAGATGGGGCTAACCACGCTGTGACGTACAGCTGATACCTTAAATGGAGTGAAGACATATGACTTCCTACAACTAAACTTTGTTAATTGGCTTTAGGTTAGTTCGCACGACAGCTGTTTCAACGTATTATACTTGTCGGCGTAGATTATATTATTAGGTATAACAAAACTTTTTTACATTGTTAAGTTAAAATTGCTTCTGAATTGAAACCTTTTAAAATTTATAAGTTGAAAAATATATAATGATTTATATTAAGAATAAATTCTAGTAAAGGCATTTAATATATATATATATATATATATATATATATATATATATATATATATATATATATATATATATATATATATATTAAATATGGTGATATGTTTTCTTGTATATATAGTTAATAAATTTAAAATATTTCAAACACAAGAATACTTTTAATGAATATATTTATTCAAAGCTTTTCGCCGATAAAAAAGTATCAGCATCTTCAGGAAAAATAATTATCTAATCCTGAATTATCTAATTCAGATTAGATAATTATTTTTCCTGAAGATGCTG
Organism: Prosapia bicincta; assembly: GCA_036971475.1. NCBI lineage: Eukaryota > Metazoa > Arthropoda > Insecta > Hemiptera > Cercopidae > Prosapia > Prosapia bicincta. The sequence goes on from JBAIZL010000001.1 coordinate 328,405,278, forward strand.
ATACTTTTTTATCGGCGAAAAGCTTTGAATAAATATATTCATTAAAAGTATTCTTGTGTTTGAAATATTTTAAATTTATTAAATATATATATATATATATATATATATATATATATATCTCACATACACTATAATATACTTATACAAGGATATTATTCTGTATATATGCGAATCGACTTTCAACTGAGACTCAGTTGATGCTCGAAAATGGGAAGAAGTAACTAAAGTCCTTGAAAGTCGACTCGCATATATACAAAGTAAGATTCTTGTTTATATATATATATATATCTCACATACACTATAATATACTTATACAAGGATATTATTCTGTATATATGCGAATCGACTTTCAACTGAGACTCAGTTGATGCTCGAAAATGGGAAGAAGTAACTAAAGTCCTTGAAAGTCGACTCGCATATATACAAAGTAAGATTCTTGTTTTTATATAATATATATATATATATCTCACATACACTATAATATACTTATACAAGGATATTATTCTGTATATATGCGAATCGACTTTCAACTGAGACTCAGTTGATGCTCGAAAATGGGAAGAAGTAACTAAAGTCCTTGAAAGTCGACTCGCATATATACAAAGTAAGATTCTTGTTTATATATATATATATATCTCACATACACTATAATATACTTATACAAGGATATTATTCTGTATATATGCGAATCGACTTTCAACTGAGACTCAGTTGATGCTCGAAAATGGGAAGAAGTAACTAAAGTCCTTGAAAGTCGACTCGCATATATACAAAGTAAGATTCTTGTTTTTATATAATATATATATATATATATCTCACATACACTATAATATACTTATACAAGGATATTATTCTGTATATATGCGAATCGACTTTCAGCTGAGACTCAGTTGATGCTCGAAAATGGGAAGAAGTAACTAAAGTCCTTGAAAGTCGACTCGCATATATACAAAGTAAGATTCTTGTTTATATATATATATATATATATATATATATATATATATCTCACATACACTATAATATACTTATACAAGGATATTATTCTGTATATATGCGAATCGACTTTCAACTGAGACTCAGTTGATGCTCGAAAATGGGAAGAAGTAACTAAAGTCCTTGAAAGTCGACTCGCATATATACAAAGTAAGATTCTTGTTTATATATATATATATATATATATATATATATATATATATATATATATATATATATATATATATACTAGAAAACTGAGTACCAGGCAATTAAATAGTCTATATTTTCTAGTAGGCTAAATAATTAACGTACACATGTAGGTTGATTTTTCTAATAAAAAATATTGACTCAAATAAATTTTAATTTGAAATTGAAATGAAATTTATCAACTCAGAATGAATAATTTTTCCCATAAACGCTTTTCAGTGAAAATTCATTATCCTCCTTAGGGCGTGTAGCAAATACATCTAAAATCTATACTATAACTAAGCGAGAGATAGGGTTTTGTAGTAACAGCTACAATCACCGGCGATGAATATTTTGTCGCTGAAATGCGTTTGTGGATTAATCTCTTTATTTTGAGATGAATTTGTTATTGCATATTAACTTTGCTCATAGGCTAATCTTAAACTTTGGTATAATTTTATAGTTACAATAAGGAAATAATTTGTTCTTAATTTCTTTACAAATTCAAACATTTTCTCAAACATTGCACTTTTTTAATTCTCCCTATTTCACATTCTCCCTATAAATATCTTATTCAAATTTTCAATCCTTAATAAAACACTTTTAAATATTAATCCCCTCAAGTTCAAATACATTTATTTTAGTTTGTAGAGGATGACACTTGATGTTATTGATGTTATATCCTATTGCTCACTCTTTATCCACAACAGCACTGTGACCCCTAATGCACCGACTAATGCAGTGTGGCACCTGTTTGCTTTTAGGTCTTGTTTTGATTTCAGCCAGAAACCCAAAATGCAATTTCCTGTAACAGAGAGCCGTTGCATAATTTATCATACGAATTGGTCGGAAATGATATTCTGAAATATTTTTCAATATAGGCATATATGATTGAAAAATATATATATATAAAAGATAAATACAAATACAAGAATAATTTTTTGAGCCATAAAATCCAAAGCTTTTCTTCAGCAAACAGTACCAACATCATCAGAAATTTTAAAAAAATATGCTTTTATTATTATAATACATTTTTTCAAATATTATTTCATTAATTAATTTTATTTTTATATGGGAGAAAAACTTTTCACAATAGGGGCAAGGTATGCAATACGGTTATTTCGTCCCATAGCTCAAATTAAGCAATATCATGATTTCATGAAACAGCTGATTTTATGTTATAGGTTATGTTGTAGAACAGCTGTTTTAACGATTAGGTTAAAAGTAACATAAGTTACTTTATTTATATTAATTTTAGTTTTTGAATAAAAAGAAAATTAAAATTTTTAAAAAAATCTAAGTAGTAATTGACTTTAACATTTATTTGTTTATATTATTTGCTGAAAATAAATTTGTAAAGACACTGTATGCCAAGGGACTAGGAGTGATATTTCAGTCATTAGCTTTATCCTGCCCGAGGCTGCTACAAAGGTTTAACGGTAATACAGCGTATCATTATGGAAGTGTTACGCCTGGCCCTGTGAAAGTGGATTCTTCTCTGAAACCAGCTATCATTCGAACTTTACTTATTTAAATAATCCGAAAGATTCAGTAAGCTACAGCTGGCTTCCTTCTGGCGGAATACCTCTTTTGGTTGTTCTAATGTGTGTTAGTGTTTCTCTTATTTGTATTTAAAATGTTATCGCCTTGACGGTAGCATATTTAGGGATGTAAGAGGGTTGCTGTGCGCCCAGTAGGAACACGTTGCTTTGTAAAACAAGTAATATAAAAAAAGTAAATTCCTACTTAAATCAACAACGAAAAATGTTATTTCAGTTAGGCTACTTTTTATTTTATAATTACAATTAATATAAATATGTAGAATAACATATGCCAGAATAGCAATATTAAGTGGCAACATAGAAATTATTGAATAAATATTTGAAAAAACTGTAATAACATTAATTATCCACTAATAGTTGACAAACAATTGTTTGAACTTGATTGGATGAATAAAAACGTATTTCATTGGTGATAGAAAATTCGTACAAGATATATGTAAGGAGAGTGTGTGCTAATAGAAGAAATCTAATTACGAGCGTCTAAGCCACATCAGGCAATCAAAGCAACGAAGCATGCGATCTGTAACCAAGAGTGTGTAATTATCCCACTCATGACACCTTACAGCATTAATGTAAAGTAAAAACACTCTTCGCCACTTTGTTACTCGTCAGGAAATGCCTACCCCTTCCGTGTCGGTTCTATAGCAATTCTTAATGTTTAAAGTTTGGCCACGTAATTACATCGGAGCCTCTTGTTCCTCCGGTCACAGGAAAGTGGATATTTACAGGGCCTCTTTACATTTGGTTTCGTCTCGAGTTATTTGCAAGGTGAATTTAACGATTTCTTAAAGAACTAGAGAATGTGTTATGAGAACATATTTGTATCGAAAATGCGATCACAAAAAATTAAAGCAAGGTGTATTTGCGTGTAGGCCTATGCAAAACTGTACAATTTGATAAAATAATTAGCTATCCCTCTAATGGAGCGGTTCCTAACGCGGGGTACGAGTACTCCTTGGGGGTACGCCGAAAATAATGCGTAATGGCGGACTTTGTGCAAAAATAAAAGAAATGAAGTGAGAAGGAGTCACAGAGTGAAACAAAATCGAATAGCAAGTTACATTTGAATTGGATTTTACACTACTAAGTACAACAAAGCAGGCATAAGGGTCACACTAAGGAAAGAGTGCTCAACAGGTTTGCAGAACTAATTATGTACTCCATTTTTATTTTCAATGATATTTATCGTCTTTTTTAGGTTTTACACCATTTTGCATTCTATGTTTTACACATTTCAAAAGTATTTTGTTTCACAAATACTATATTTACATTAGATCTGCCGTTAGAATTATGCTGTAAAATTAAGGCCTTATTAAAAATCCGCTTTAAATAAAATAAATACTTAAAAATGTATGCCTCGTATTTTGTTTTCCTAAGAATTAAGCTTCATTTGCACAAGTATATAACAAGTGAAATTTAAGGTTATACTTTGTTTTATTAAGAAATGAATACATACTCAAAGTAATAAATTGTAAAACAAAACAATTATAAAAAGTAAGTTATAAGTGCAAATTCAAAACGTAAAAAATCTAGTATGGATTTTAAATATATATATATATATATATATATATATATATATATAAATATCGCAATATGTTTTCTTGTGTATTAATAAAGAACTAAGTCAAAATACAAATACAAGAATTATAAATTATATATATATATATATATATATATATATATATATAAATTATATATATAAATTATATATATATATATATATATATATATATATATATATACTGTATGTATATATATATATATTTAATAAAATAAAATATTTCAAAAACAAGAATACTTTTAATGAATATATTTATTCAAAGCTTTTCGCCGATAAAATAGTACCAGCATCTTCTGGGAAGATGCTGGTACTATTTTATCGGCGAAAAGCTTTGAATAAATATATTCATTAAAAGTATTCTTGTGTTTGAAATATTTTATTTTATTAACTATATTACAAGAAAATATATCACCATATTTAATATATATATATATATATATACTGTATAGGCCTGAGATGTGCTTAACTCTATTTCACGTGTGTGTGTTAGAAGGGAACAAGAAATGTCAGCAGAAAATATAAGTGATACGTAAGTTTTGCAGTGATATTGGGGGTTACATTTTAGGGGATACAATTTTAGTTGAAAATTCACAAAGGAGTACGGAAGGAAAAAATGAACCCCTGCTCTAATGCATACAATACAATTCTGCAAAGCATTATACTAAAAGAAGAAAATTCCCAAGTACAGTATCTATGAAAAGACAAATATTCCCTTCTGATTATATTTGGGCAATCTTAACGACTAGTCACATTTCTCTTGTCTAAAGATTTGTTTACAATTTTTTAAATTTCTTCTATTAGTTCACACTCTGCTGGTATATATCTCGTTTACAATTGTTAATAAAATACGTTTTTAATCATCCAATCAAATTCAAATATATTTTTTCAAACTTTTAGTGTATGACAATTAACGTTAATACAGTTTTTTCATTAATATTTATTCAATAATTAAATTATAAAGATTTTGGGCTTTTAGGTCCGATTCAAACTTGGGTTTTTCGTGTTTAAAGCTTTTGGCACTGAGCCACCTTTCCCATAACTAGAAATGTACTTTTAAAAGTTGTAAGTTGTATGAATTTTTTTTACCCCCCTCTGTATGTCTTCGATACCCCCAATTGCACAACCTTAAATTGTTGCCATTGCTACCACAAAACTCATAAATAATACTCAAGCATTTAAAATGAATGAAAAGAATAAAATAAATAAACTGGATTAACGGTATCGAACCTTGCTTCACAGTGGGAAAGAAAGCGAAAAGAAACTAAAACACAATGCAAGCGTCGAAAAAAGAAATCGTATAAATAGTAACAAAAATAACAGTCCAACATCCTATATAGAAAGGAAAATCCTTATTAGGTCCATTAAACACCAAATTAACATTTAATCTAAATATTATAATAATATATAAATATATTTACAACTGATAATGCTGCAATCCTACAGTGATAGACATGATTCTGGCCTTGTCCAACATATATCTCAAAAAAGGTTAAACATGAATAACGTAGGTAAATATATATATAATGAATAGTTACTATCTGGAGTAGGCCTACATCCGTTCATTCTGCAGTCCATAAATTCGCAGTTCCGACGTTTCGCTAGAATCTCATCCAGCATTGACGAGGTGAACCCAACAACAGTAGAAGAGCGTGTTGTTGGGTTCACCTCGTCAATGCTGGATGAGATTCTAGCGAAACGTCGGAACTGCGAATTTATGGGCTGCAGAATGAACGGATGTACTCCAGATAGTAACTATTCATCATATTTTTCCATCCGTGAAGGAATACCTATCAGCATATATATATATGATTTAAGTAGCGATTGACTTTAAAAAAATTGTGTATCACTTGTTTATGTTTTAACCAAAAGTTGAATTTTTGTTTGAAATCTTATATTAAAAAAATTGTATTGAATACTTAATATTTTAATTTAATATTTACATTTTTTTAATACATTTTACTTGTTTAAAATATTATAAAAATCGTTAACGTTTCGTATCGTTAAATATTCGTTAACGTTTCCAGATTGGTAAAGTCGGTGACGTCATTTTTACTCTTATAAGATAAGAATGTTCAACAATTTTGTATTCTAAATTTGTTGTTTATTTGTGGTTTTAAAGATGTCTGTATTATTTTATCATCTATGAATGATAAATATCTATTTTGAGTATTATAGACAAAAGTGTGGTCTTGTGTAAACGCCTTGGTATGGCATATAGGGGAAGTTCATATGGCATCCCTAAGTAGGTCTACTACCTGTTGGAGGTTTTTTCTTCCTGTGGAAGGATGGCGAATATTAAAGGTAGGCAAACTGCCCCAGGTAGGGTAGTGCCACTTACCTGAAGTAGATTTGCTGGGGGGGGGGGCTAAAACAGTTATTCTGCAGAATAGCGATTGCTTTGGTTGATTTTCCGTACATTATGTAGTTATAGTTCCGGAAGTTTTATCGACGATTATTAGTTTTATAAAAACCTATTTGGCAAGTTTCAAATTTGCAAGATTTTAATCATTATTTTTTTAAAGTTATTAGATTAACTTTTAAATGTTTGCTTTGGTTAGGTTAGGCCTATACGTAATTGTACGGAAATCGGGTTTACTGGGAGAACTTACTCCGGACAATGTAAACTTTCAAAGAAAAAGTTATTTTGCAAAAAAATTATTAATTCTTTTATTAAAAAAAATAATTTATTCAAACAAAATGAAGGTTGAGAGAGAGAGAAGAGAAAGGGTACAAAATTAACAATATAACTACATTTAAATTGGTAAGCAGGTCATACCTTTCGTTAACCAAACCTTCTTTCTAGTCTTAATTGAAATTTCCCGAACTTAGTCATTTGTCCTCGGTAATGTACAACCCGCTTAAACACGGATGGAACACGAAGGCGTTGCTAACTTGTGTTGCACAGAACTCTGGCCTAAAGTTCACTAAATCCTCCAATCAGATCGACTCAGGCACGCGCCACATTCCTACACAGACTTTACAGTGTAGATTTCCTTGTATTCAATAAGGCAACTGACTGGACCGAGCACAAAGTGTAGTACAATACGGTCGCGTGCCTGTTGTCAAGTTCGTGTTATCGCGTTAATTTGAAGTACAATGCCTTCATGATTGCGGCCGTGGAATTCGTTTCTTATGAAGCGAAACGTATTATGAATCGTTCCAACGTAATGGGAATTTTATTTGTGTAGAGTATAACTGAATTATTGAAACCAAATGTCTTCCTCATTGCTTAAAATGGCAATTGGTCTTTTGGGAATAAACCCAGAAGGAAAACCCCTGTGAGTGCATTCCTAAATTCTAAATATTCAGTGGCTTATTCGAAGCAGATTTTTTTTGGCGAATGGATTGAATTTCTTGTATTGTAAATAATTAATTGTTAAAAACTATATTGTTACATATTAAATACAAAATTTAAAAAATATTATAAAACCATGTGAAAAGTGAAACTTTATGAACGCCTAACGTCTAAATATAACTAAATACAATTCAGTTACACATTCACAAGAAACCATAACGAAAAAAAATATAACTAAGAATCAAATTAGACAGTTTTCATACAGTAAATTATATGTGCGTGTAACACACACACACACACACACACACACACAGTTATTCAAATACAAGAATTATTTATTAATTTTTATTCAATTCTTGTATAATAATTCAAATAATTCTTGTACTTGAATCACCTTAGATGTTATATATATATATATATATATATATATATATATATATATATCGCAATATGTATTCTTGTGTATTAATTAAGAACTAAGTCAAAATACAAATATAAGAATTCAAAATTCAATTATAATTCTTGTATTTGTATTTTGAGTTAGTTCTTTATATATATATATATATATATATATATATATATATATATATATATATAATACATCTGTCTTTATGAACATAAAGTTAAAGACAGATTAATTGATGAACAGATTCAAGTGAGTTCAAGGCACCAAACTATTTATAAGGTCATTGAAGTTATGGAAAAATTACATAAAGTGCAATATTTATAAACATATGTTTGTAGTACATATGATTTAATTTTTGTAAAAATATTTTGTTAGATAATTATTTTTTCTGAAGATGCTGGTACTGTTTTATCGGCGAAAAGCTTTGAATAGTATATGTATTAAAAGTATTTTTGTTTTTGAAATATTTTTAATTTATTAACTATATTACAAGAAAACATATCACCATATTTAATATAATATAATATTATACACACACACACACACACACACACACACATACATATATATATATATATATATATATATATATATATATATATATATATATATATATATATATATATATATATATATATATATACACACACACACACACACACACACACACACACATATATATATATATCACTTACACTTAAATTTTCTTAAGCAAGCAATCTTACTTGGGTGTGTATACGAGTCAAATTTCGGGAGGTATTAATTAAGTACTAAGAGCTATTTAATATAATATAATATTATATATATATACACACACACATACATATATATATACACACACATACATATATATATATATGTATATATATATACACACACACATACATACATATATATATATATATATATATATATATATATATATATATATATATATATATATATATCACTTACACTTAAATTTTCTTAAGCAAGCAATCTTACTTGGGTGTGTATACGAGTCAAATTTCGGGAGCTATTAATTAAGTACTAAGAGCTATCATTTACAAGCTTATTTTGAGTCGAAAAAAAGAAAAGAAATTTATATAATTAAAAGAAATACTTATATACAAAAATTTACAAATTGCAAATCGCTTGTCGTGCTTACACTATTTCTCTATGTACTGAATATTGAATAGAGTTTCGAAACGTAATTAGTAATATATATTATATATACACACATGCCATACTGTACGCTAAGGTACCACATGTATGTGTTTGTTGTACAAATAACTCCCACATTACAACCTTGAACTTCTCTCTATACCTGGATAAAGTAGCTGGTTGCGTAGGGTAACGGTATTGTGTGCGGCTATGACTCATACGTCTTGTCCTGGGAAACCATTGTGGAGCTTGTAACACGTTCTTGCGAAATTATATACTTTCAATGAATTTCCATTTATTTCGTCATTGAATTACGCCTTGTAAGTAGGCTTTTTGTTAACTTTTATGTATTTTATATCACTATACAGGCCTTAGTGTATTATTTACTTTTTTAGCGTTTTCCGAGACCGAGGATGTTTTGTGTGTATGGACGAAATTAAAGGCGAAAGCGTATCACAGGTAAGAAGGTGCAGTAGGGTCTATATACAGAATGAGTCAAAAGTGTCTGAATTCCAACACACTTTTAAAGGCTGCGCCCAGTAAACCAAAATCTACTATACCTGTGTCGGGTGTAAAACTACAGTTTTTGGTCACTTTCGGAAATATGCCCACATTCCCAAAACTCTTCATTTTGGGGCAAACTTTAAAATTTTAAATGCCAACTGAAGACGAGCGCAATTTTAAAGACCTTTATAAAAGAAAATGAAAAGTTGTAAATAGTGGCCCATATCTTATACTAGCATGAAATGGCGGGAGATGGAAATTAAAAATAACTCTGTTTGGAATAACTGAAAAAATCCAAAACAAAGAATTGAAATAAATCTAGACTGAATAAATCACTATGTGTTATTTGGTTCCAAATTTACTTGAGTTACTAGCATTTAACTAAAAGCACTTGTACGTATGTTACACTTGCCTGTAGTTACGGTCCGAGTTGACAATGGGACACATCTCTCGAAACTACCGTCATCAACAATCTTAATAGTAGGTAATACTATAGGCAAGTGTAACAAATGTAGAAGGGTTTTTAGTTAAATCCTTTTGTATTTAAAAAAGTGTAAAACAAGAATAATTGACTTATTACTAGAATACAAATTCACCAAAATTGTTTTAGTGATCAAAAAGTGCAGTTTTATACCCTACAAAGATATTGCCTGTTTGGTTTTTGCTAGGCGCAGCATTTTATAAGTTATAATAGAGTAACCGTACTTCTGAGTCACTCTATATGATATGAAGTACAATACGGGTGTAAGAGAAGCTATTCGACAACCACGCAAACACACGAAATATACTTTTAAATGTATACACAAGTGTTAAAGTATTTTGACTAGCAACGATAATTCAGTTTTGTTTTTGACTGGAACCGTAATGTTTTAGGGGATGGGCTAAGTACAATTCTAATTTTCAGGATAATACGTTGTTTTTTTTTTGTTTACAAATTATAAATTTTGAGTTAAATTTTACGTTTAGAGTATGATATTTTTGAAATAGGTAGTATATTTTTTGGTATTTATTTCCCGTCACCACGTAATCGATTATCGAGCAACAAAAAAAAATATTCCAGGGGATACATAAGGTCATTAGAAATAGGAAAAAAATTGTGAAATCTTCTTCTCACGCCCCAAAAATTAAACATTTTGGAAAATAGCAGTCCCTCCTCCACGTTTCACTTGAAACAATACAAATTCAACTTTTCGGCTTTATTTTTTTGACATAGTAACTCGCAAAATGCCTCGAAATGTAACTAAGCTTAAGTTTGGCTCCCGAAAAAGAAACAAATTTAAAAAAAACTTTTTAGCAAAGTACTATCAGCACCACGTTTAATCCGACACACAACAACTTTATAGAATTATAAAACTCCACATGCATCTTATTTTTGCGATAGTAAGTTACAAATCTACTCAAAAGCGCAAAACAAGGGCACCAAATACTCCACTCACGAAACATAAAATAGTGCATTAAATATTTACACACCTTTTATTTATAACTTTGGCTTAAAAATGATAGAACTTACTGACGCAAATAAAGTGTGTAAAATTGAAGCGTTAAAGCAGAATGTTTCAAAATTTGTACTAAACAGCAAGTTTAATGACGTTTCGATGCATTTTGCGAGTTATCTTCGTCGAAAATGTAAAGTCAACACGTGGAATTAGTAACATTATAGGTGTTCCAAGGAGGGGGAAATTGCTATTTTTCTAAATTTTTAATTTTTGTGGTGTGAGCAAAGCTTTTATAATTTATTTTGTATTCCTGATGACTTTCTGCATCGCCCCATGTAATGTTTTTTTGCTAAAAATCGATCAAATGTGAACGGGAAATAAATACTGTACCTATTTTTTGAACTCTTTGCCCCAGGCCTAAGGAGATTTTTATAAGCAGTGGGCACAACATCTCCAAATCTTTACTTACAAAACTGAGTGGTATTTTTACTGAGTGTAAAATAATATGTGTTAGAAATAAAATGTGTAAAAAAAAGTAAAGCATTCCATACTGCATTCGTGTTTGTCTTTATTGCTAATTTTATTGTTTTAGAAAGTGCATAGTTTCTATACAAAAGTTTACTCAAGGGGCTAGCGGTTGTAAAAGCCTTATGAGTAATGCAATGCTTGAGAAAATCTACCTCTCCTATACGAGGCCTAATAAGTTCAATACCAGACCAGTTCTATGGTTACACAAAGAATGTTTCATAACATGGCCGTGATTAAGTAAATACCAGATCCACAGAACCGAGAGAACACGTTCCAATAATGGAACTGTAGTCGTGACATGGCGATTCAGGTGTAAAAGGTTTTTGACGCAATCTATTAATTTTACTTTAGCTTCTACAGTTGGTCTAGAGAAAACTCTTATATAGAAATCAATCTCTGCCTAAAGAGAGACCGGGGACAGATCAAGGTCAGTGGGGGGCGTGGTCACTAATGGAATCGGACTGGAGTTAATTAAAGTCTTAAAAACAACTCTTGTGTTTGGAGTAAACAATAGTCTGTCTACTCCAAGTTATTTGTCTTATTAAACGGAAAATATCTTTAAAAAATAATAACGTATCTAATGCTAACGCACAAATAACTAAGAATATAACTACTAGCTAATGCGTGTAATACATCACATTGATGACATTACATATTTATTGGGAGTTTGTTAATTTTATTAAAAACAACCTTTACTCGCTAGGGTTAAACCATCAATTCTCCTTAACTACATTTTATTTTGTTTTAAAGTAGGTCGTGTCAAATATCAGAGGAAACTTTTACCATACAGTTTTCTAAAGAATTCTAAAATAAATTTTTAGAAAACAGTTTCGCAGTTATATTTTAAAACTTTAATAATCGATAGGAAATATTTTTCATGGTAAACGCAAGATGCTACTCTCTACTACTTATGCTAATAGAATTCTCTTCAGCTAATTCACTTATGAGTTCTCTAAATAGAGTGGTTGAGTTCTCTCTTTATCTTGTGTTTTACACTAAACAAGGGATATAAACACAAATATTTAAGTCAATTCCTATTTATATCAACAAAGAAAAATTCATTTTAAATACTTTTTATTAAATAATATATATTTAAAGTAACAAAACCAATGCGCTAAAACAGCATTTTTATGACATCACATGTTAACACTTACTTTAAACCAAATGGGACGAAATACCTATATTGCATACCTTGCCACTTTTGTAAATCTTTTTCTCCCATATAAAACTAAATTAATTAAATTTAATAAATGACTTAAATGCATAAATAATAAATAGTATTTATTATAAATACTAAATAATAAAATTATACATAATATTTTAATAAACTATATTAACATCACAGTGTAGGAATAAAAAGTATTTTAATAACAACTGAAAATTTGAACAAGAATTATATATAAAGAGAGTGTGGACTAATAAAGGTAGTTGAATAATTCACGGTTTATAAACTGTAAACAGTTGCTGTATGTGTGTATATATATATATATATATATATATATATATATATATATATATATATTAAATATGGTGATATGTTTTCTTGTAATATATTTAATAAATTTAAAATATTTCAAAAACAAGAATACTTTTAATGCATATATTATTCCATATATATATATATATATATATATATATATATATATATATATATATATATATATTATATATATATATATATATATATATATATATATATATATATTTAAAACAACATAGGTTATTCAAATACAAGAATATTTATTAATTTATTTCCAAAGCTTTTCGTTGGTAAACAGTACCAACATCATCAGGAATGAAAATTACAATAATGTAAGGCCAATGATGTATAGGCCATCATATATACACATTTAATATTATATTTATGAATAATATATGCATAAAAGTATTCTTGTTTTTGAAATATTTTTAATTTATTAATTTTATATATATATATATAAGTCTCCTAGCGTGGCTCAGAACAGCTATGCTTTCTAAAAACTTAGCTGATCCCTGCTACAGGAAACGTATTGAATATATCCAAACTACCGCACTGTTTGATATAGCCTCAATTATGATGTTAAAGCATTATCGATAGATAGCCTAATGTAATTTTAATTCGCTCGCGACAAACCGTCTTTTCGATTAGTAAGTTACTAATTCGATTCGATTGTTCAGAGTATGCCTGCATTCTGTGAGCCTATCATGAGACTGGCGTTACCCGTTATAACTGTTCTAGTTATGGGAGAGAATAGTAATGGAGTTAGGCCACGAAGAGTTATTTTGGTCTACGAAACGAACAAGCACTTTACTCAGGACGTATTAGTGTTCAGATATCAGCGTTTATGCGCACGAGCGCAAAATCTCGAATTGTACAAAGAAATATGTGCACAGTAAATTGTCCGTCTTTAAGAGTTATACATGGGTTGTGCCTCAGGACTAGTTCAATTACCTAGTGATGTCATCGTCAGAGGTTTTCTAGAGAGTCCCACTTCAACCTCTCTCTTCCTGAACCACACGCAGCAGCCTCCTGATCGCCTGTTTTTGCGATATTTGTTGCTGTGAATCTGTTATATTTTGTAACTGGTTCCTTTTTGCCTGTTATTTCACTGTGGCACTCAGTAATAGTTGTATTTCCTAGTAATTTCATCGTCAGATGTTTCATACAAAGTCCCACTTCAACCTCTCTGTTCCTCAACCACACGCAGCAGCCTCCTGATCGCTTGTTTTTGCGATATTTGTTGCTGTGAATCTGTTATACTCTTATTTTGTAACTGGTTCCTTTTTGCCTGTTATTTCACTGTGGCACTCAGTAATAGTTGTATTTCCTAGTAATTTCATCGTCAGATGTTTCATACAAAGTCCCACTTCAACCTCTCTGTTCCTCAACCACACGTAGCAGCCTACTGATCGCCTGTTTTTGCGATATTTGTTGCTGTGAATCTGTTATATTTTGTAACTGGTTCCTTTTTGCCTGTTATTTCATTGTGGCACTCAATACTAGTTGTATTTCCGAGTTATTTCATCGTCAAAGGTTTCCTAGAGAGTCCCACTTCAGCCTCTCTTCCTGAACCACACGCAGCAGCCTCCTGATCGCCTGTTTTTGCGTTATTTGTTGCTGTGAATCTGTTATATTTTATAACTGGTTTCTTTTTGCCTGTTATTTCACAGTGGTCCTCAGTACTAGTACTATTTAATAACGATTTCATCGTTAGAGGTTTCCTAAAGAGTCCCACTTTAATGAATAAAAAATACAAGTAATTAGATTGTGTTTTCCTTTATACATCACGTACCGTGGTCTGTTAGTTTATAGTAGGCAATAGGTTAAACAAGGTTAAAATTGGAATTTCTTAGTTGCTTAATTTTTTATTATACAATGCGTTCATGTCCAGCTCACTTATATGTCTCTAACTTATCTTCACTTATATGGGCGCCCATGCATATTGCCCTTGCTGAGTGGGAATTTGGAGAACCCAACGAGGCTACAGTATGTGGCAACAAAGGAAATACTGGTACATGCATCTTCTTCCTTGCGTGTGGTGTGAACAAACAGCTTTAAAACCCAAGAAATAATGTTACCGCGGTACCTGTTGTATTGTTCACGTGATGTCGGAGCTACGAAGGATCGAAGTAAGAAAAAACCAACGCAATGTTAACAAGCCTTCGTGAATCAGCAGCCTCCGAGCGGTGGACTTGCGTGCGCGTCAAGTGGGAAGCCGGGAACCAGTTTGTCCGCGTGCACGTGCGCGCCGGCCGAGTTAACGTCGTGGAGCCTCTTCACTTTGCATCCGATTGTTTGTAGTTGGAACCTCTAATGGCGAGACTAACTTGATCACTGGCGAAACTGCGCCATCTGGACAGACGTGTAAACAGCCTTCCTCCCGAACGATGTCTCAACCTATTGTCAAACTTACCTTTGCTCACACCCATCCGGCTGCCGTCCAAGCGTCTTCTCTTACTGCTCTCGCAAGCATTGTCTGCAGGGCTCTTCCTCTCCAGGTACTGTGAGGGCTTCCTCCTCTTCTTCTTTTCCTTCATCACTGTTATGGAATTCCTTCGTTTTTTATTCTTCTGACTTAACCGTATCTCATGAGTGGTTTCGACTTTGATTCATCATCAATCTTGTGTTCTTATTCTTGACTGATTGTAACATTGGGATTTTCTTTAGACTTAATACTCCAACGGGTGTATTTATAATGTGCATTCTCTCGCTAACAATCTGTTACCTTCTGTCACGTCAAGCCTCATACAGCTCTGCTATATGTTAGTATATACTTCTAAGATGGTCTTATAGTTTTGCTTCTGTGTACATCCTCCCCCTTTTTAATTGAATCATACGGCTAGTGAATGAAAACTTTGCTACAATAATTTGGACGAATCAAAAGTAAATAATATATAAAAGTAGGGATAAAAATTTCAATTTAATGAGTTATGTTAACATGAACACAAAACATAAAATGTGATTAAACTTTTGCCGTACAACGTTTAGATGCCCAGTCAGATGACAACGTTAGTCTGATAGTATGGGCCTGTGTATATATATATATATATATATATATATATATATATATTAGAGAGAGAGAGAGAGAGAGAGAGAGAGAGAGAGAGTGAGAACAATTCACAACGGTAAAAATTAAAACAGTTAACTCTAAATCTCACTACACATTAGTTTATTAAAACAACCAGACTAGTTTCGCCTTCATGTCGCCTTCATCAGCGCTTGGCTACTATAGTAGTATATATGCATAGCATAGTTTAAATAGAAAAATACCTTCCAGTATCTTTCGGTGTTGCTTTATTCTTTACCACTATTCCAACATTTCCCTAATGCTCTACACATTCTGTTATTACTTATATTATATAACATTTTATAATATTCTATATTTCCATAAGCTTCAGCGACATGCCTCATAATATGTGTTCGCATTTTTAAAAGCTATGCAATCTAAATATTGAGAGATATTGCCAAACCTTATCTTCCGCGATATTAACGTTAACTTGGACATAAAAGAAAGCCTGAGCGTTACTGTTGAGGATATTTAAAACATTAGGAGAATGATTAAGATTCTACTAGTAAGATTTTTTAATAACTCTTAGAGTAAAATGGAAAAAAAACTTTATAAATTGTATAACTATCTCATATAGGCCCTACGCCTCATGTTGTTATCTCATACATTTTACACCTCATATATTGTTGAGGATTTCATGTATATTTGTACATCTCATGTATTGTACACCTACTATATTATTGTACATATTATATAATATTGTATATTTCATTTATTATGTCAAATATAATTGTACACAAGATATATAATTGTACTCTCATGTATTATCACATACAGTCTACTATTGTACACGTCATTATATCTCATATACAATGTAAGTAAATCTTATGTACTACTATGAACATCTTATATATTATTCTACATCTCATATTTTACACTTAAATTATTATCTCATAAACTGTTGTCCACCTCATATATGTTTGAAACTCATATATGTATATATAATTTTATACTTCATTGCCTATATATAATTTCATATATTATCGTACAGTTCATATATTATCGTAAACTTCATATATTTTTGTACAGCTCATATATTATTGTACACCTCATATATAATTTTACTCCTCGTATATTATCACATGTAATATCATATACGTCATATATTATCTCATACTATTGTACACCTCATATATTATAGGGCCCTCAGATATCATTTCATTTATTAATGTATGAGATAATACAGTAAATAATATTTCATTCTATTTTTTTAAAAAGAGAAGATGCCCTTCCATGTCTATAGAATGGCAGAGGAAATCTTAAAAAAGTCTCAGATCTGTTTGTCATTTGCATAAAGATGCTTTGGAACTAATTAGAATAGGTAAAGTAAAGTTTTTATAATTTGCAAAGATCTGTGCCACAGCAGGATTAGATAAGTATCCTGAAGACGAGGAGAAAAAGCCAAACCGAGTTTAGACGTCAGCATCCTGATAAAATAATGTAAGAAAAAAGTCAATAAGTCGACTCAAGTAAACTAGTAGTTCGTGAAGCTTCCAGGAGCGACATGTCGGATAGGAATATGGTTTTATTTAGAACTAAACGTCACAGTTTGTAATAACCATCAACCAGGTGGCTTTGCCGTCCAATTTATACGCATTTTGTAATGGAATCGTCTTCTTTATAGGAAAATTAAAATGCAACCTATTTAGCAAAGTGGAAAACTTATGTCGGCAGGTGGTGAAATCGTAAATCTTTTCCGCCTCTTGCCAGGTGCGTAGACCTCTACGTGTTCTGGAATACATTATGGCATTAATAACCACTTGGGAGAATACACGCAGGTGCTGTTGTTGCCCTGAAACCTAGCCAGGACAATTAGGCTGTATCTACCTGCAACGAGAGACATCCACCCAAAGGTAACCAGGTAGCGTGCAAGAAACGTTAGTTAAAGTTTAACGCGATTCTATACAATACCATAAACATTGTAAACATACAAGTCGCACTTTTGTTACCTGTGATACTCGCCGGTAACTGAATTTCATGGCTTTGAAATAGCATGTTCGATTATTTAAAATGTGTTTTTATATATTTTACTGGGAGTATCATAATTGGAACACACGAGCTTCTAGGACACTGTATGAGCTTGTGCACTAAACGTCTTTGCAGGGCGCTACACAAGCTTGTATAGGGCACCACACGAGCATGTACGACGCTGCAAGAAGCTGTAGATTACCACTCGAGACTGTAGGGCACCAGCCGAGTCTAAAGGACACCACATTAGCCTATAGAGCACAACCAGAACTTTTAGAACAATACAAGTGCATTTAGGGCACCACTAGAGTCAGTAGGATACTACATGTGCATGTAGGGTATTACATGAAGCTGTAAGGCACCAGCCGAGCCTAAAGGACACCACACTAGCCTATAGAGCACAACCAGAACTTTTAGAACAATACAAGTGCATTTAGGGCACCACTGGAGTCAGTAGGATACTACATGTGCATGTAGGGTATTACATGAAGCTGTAAGGCACCAGCCGAGCCTAAAGGACACCACACTAGCCTATAGAGCACAACCAGAAATTTTAGAACAATACAAGTGCATTTAGGGCACCACTGGAGTCAGTAGGATACTACATGTGCATGTAGGGTATTACATGAAGCTGTAAGGCACCAGCCGAGCCTAAAGGACACCACACTAGCCTATAGAGCACAACCAGAAATTTTAGAACAATACACGTGCATTTAGGGCACCACTGGAGTCAGTAGGATACTACATGTGCATGTAGGGTATTACATGAAGCTGTAAGGCACCAGCCGAGCCTAAAGGACACCACACTAGCCTATAGAGCACAACTAGAAATTTTAGAACAATACACGTGCATTTAGGGCACCATTGGAGTCAGTAGGATACTACATGTGCATGTAGGGTATTACACATAGCTGTAGGGCACCAGCCGAGCCTAAAGGACACCACACTAGCCTATAGAGCACAACCAGAACTTTTAGAACAATACACGTGCATGTAGAGCATTACACGAGGCTGTAGGATACCAGCCGAGCCTAAAGGACACCACACTAGCCTGTCGAGCACAACCAGAACTTTTAGAACAATACACGTGCATTTAGGACACCACTGGAGTCAGTAGGATACTACACGTGCATGTAGGGCATTACATAAAGATGTAGGGCACCAGCCGAGCCTGAAGGACACCACACTAGCCTGTAGAGCACAACCAGAACTTTTAGAACAATACACGTGCATTTAGGGCACCACTGGAGTCAGTAGGATACTAAACGTGCATGTAGGGCATTACACGAGGCTGTATGACACCAGCCGAGCCTGAAGGACACCACATTACCTTGTAGAGCACAACCAGAACTTTTAGAACAATACACGTGCATTTAGGGGACCACTGGAGTTAGTAGGATACTAAACGTGCATGTAGGGCATTACACGAGGCTGTAGGACACCAGCGGAGCCTGAAGGACACCACATTAGCCTGTAGAGCACAACCAGAACTTTTAGAACAATACACGTGCATTTAGGGCACCACTAGAGTCAGTAGGATACTAAACGTGCATGTAGGGCATTACACGAGGCTGAAGGACACCAGCCGAGCCTGGAGGACACCTCATTAGCCTGTAGAGCACAACCCGAACTTTTAGAACAAAACACGTGCATTTAGGACACCACACGTGCATGTAGAGCATTGCACGAGCCTACACGAGCACAACATTATCTTGAAGAGTACCACCGGAGCATGTAGGAGCCCTAATTTTTTTTTATTGCCATTCAAGAAGTACCCTTTTAATTTCAATTCTACTATAGTACATTCTAGTGGCTAGAACAACTTTCCTTTAAGCGTGTCGTAATAAACAAGTGGAAAGGATGTTTTGGTTAAAAAATGTGTGTTAAAAAAGTATTTTGGTATTTGGCCTACTAGTGAGTATTTTTATATAGGTCCATATTTTAAAGATAGTAACCTCCAGACTATTGGGACTTGTCTCGTATTTACTACTGGTTTATTTGCATTTAGTGGGTATGTCTAGTAAATAGTAGTGTTTTAATTTAGCTCCTACTGGCTATAAGAATTGCCTTAGGTGTAACTTCTAAGAAGAGACATTGTTTTGTGGAATCGTTAGGCAACTAGCTGAGAAGAATGAGTTTTGCAGATCCTGGGAATGTGCTAAAGTGAAAATGAGTTGGATTAAATGCAATAATGGGTAGTAAGGGCAAAACACACAATCTTACAAGCTTTAGTCCTTACCCCCGACAAATTGTTCAAGAATGTTCGCCTTTCTGCGTGTAGAACAATCGTCTGTCCAACCAAACGTTTGTTTTACTAAACAGTAAAGCGAACGTTTCCACGAAGTCCATCGACATAATTGATGACAACTCACGTATCGCGCGACCATTTACTTTGACGAGTTAATCTTCTTCGGGCGAGGCAACAAACGTACCTTTCTCCTTGATCCGAGTTGGGGAAGCGAGGACACGGACCCTACCTGGCCACCTGTTGGGGTTGTTATTGTGAAACGCGTCCACCTGCCGGGATACAGTTCTCCCAAGGTTAATGCAACACTTTGTACGGAGGGTAATGGTCTCGCTCGTCACGGAAGGCAATGCAGTCACATTGGCAGTAAAAGTATGACGAGTTATATAAACAAAAATAGTTTAAAGTGAATTCCTACTTTGATCATCAAAGAAAACTTTTATTTTAGTTACTTTTTATTAAAAAATTACAATTAATATAACTAAAGTAAGATAACCTATACATTGAAAGAGTTGTGTACCACATAACCTATAACATAAAACCAGCTGTTTTATGAAATCATGTTATCACTTATTTCAAGCCAAGTGGGCAAAATAACTGTATTGCATACCTTGCCCCTTTTATGAAAAGTTTTTCTCCCATATAAAACTAGAATTAGTACAATAAATTTAATTAATTAATTATTATACGAAAAAATGTATTAACATCAAGTGTCAATTACTACCAGTTAAAAAAAATGTATTTGAACTTGAGTGGATGAATAAAATAATTCTATTACCGATTGAACATTTGAACAAGATATGTGTAATTGCATGCGTGCAGTAGTGTGAAGTAATATAAGGAATTGAATAAATTGTAATAGTTTGTGGTATTTATACGTATGTTTGTTACGAAATTATTGTAAATTAGATTTAAATGTGAGTATTTTGAGTACACAAATAGCCTACATATATAGACTATATTTTTTTAAAATTGTTCAAAAAACGTTTTTAAAAATTTGTATATTTTTCCATAGTTATAGCTCTATTTAATTTCTGTGAGAACAATTTACCTTGCAAACTCTTTTTCGCCGAAATAAACTCCACAGTGAAATAAATATAAATATTTTCCATATAGTACAGCCACTGAAAAAAATACGGTAAACGCTTCCAGTTTTTTCGGATTTCATATTTCTGGATTATATTTTCCTGAAAATTTGCTTAGCTGCTAATCTGGCCCTACTATTTAAAAGTTATAGTGTCTCGATTTGTGATTTTTACTATTTGTGGGTAAAAACTACTCTTGTATGAAAAATTTCGATAGTCCTGATTTACGAATTTTAAAGATTCAATTTCTCTTCAACTATGTTGGATAAGGCTCCTTTTACGTTTTTAAATATAACTTGTAAAATTCAATTACTTTTCTACCCTTAAAATCTACCCATTTATCTCCTAAAATGAACACACACACACACACACACACACACACACACACACACACACACACACACACACACACACACACACACACACACACACACACACACACACACACACACACACACACACACACACACACACAGAACACACACACACACACACACACACACACACACACACACACACACACACACACACACACACACACACACACACACACATACACACACACACACACACACACACACACACACACACACACACACACACACACACACACACACACATACACACACACACACACACACACACACACACACACACACACACAGACACACACACACACACACACACACACACACACACACACACACACACACACACACACACACACATACACACAAACACACACACACACACACACACACACACACACAAGTACACAAGCACGCACGCACGCGAGCTCACACACACAAGCGCGCACGCGCGCATGCGCGCGCGCACACACACACACAGTACTATTGTACAAACAATAAACATTGTTAAACGTATCTCAATACTAAACGTTAACGTTGCTACATAGATTTATTCCTTAACAATAACAAACGCCGATCATGTTATCACGATTGGAAAGGTCTTCCGTTCGCCATGAATACCCCCCCCCTCGTATATTGATGCTCCAAATACAGACAGGGAAAGGAAGATGCTCCAAGGTGAAAGCATCTTCACGAGTTACGTCACATTTGGCAGGGGAAGTAAATGTCAAAGGGTCACAATAATGGCATTTTTATACCATTATTATATGTTTGCAAATTGTAAACAAATTTAACCTTAAAACAAACAACTTTTAAGTGATAAGTTACAACGGTTTCGTGACCATGGTTAGGTTATCCTTTGTGAGGTTAGGTAGGATCAGGTTAGGTTAGGTTATGTGAAGTCAGGTAGGATTAGGTTAGGTTAGGTGTTGGGAGGTTAGGTCTCGTTAGCTTATGTGAGGTTAGGTCAGATCAGGTTAGGGTAGGTTTTGAGAGGTTAGGTCGGATTCGGTTAGGTTAAGTGTTGAGAGGTTAGGTCACGTAAGCCTATGTGAGGTTAAGTTGGATCAGGTTAGGGTAGGTTTTGAGAAGTTAGGTCACGGTAGATTATGTGAGGTTAGGTCGGATCTGGTTAGGGTAGGTTTTGAGAGGTTAGGTCGCATTCGGTTATGTTAGGAGTTGAGAGGTTAGGTCACGTTAGCTTATGTGAGGTTAGGTCGGATCTGGTTAGGGTAGGTTTTGAGAGTTTAGGTGTTGAGAGGTTAGGTCACGTTAGCTTATGTGAGATTAGGTAGGATCTGGTTAGGGTAGGTTTTGAGAGGTTAGGTCACGTTGGCTTATGTGAGGTTAGGTCGGATCTGGTTAGGATAGGTTTTGAGAGGTTAGGTAGGATTCGGTTAAGTTAGGTGTTGAGAGGTTAGGTCACGTTAGCTTATGTGAGGTTAAGTTGGATCCGGCTAGGGTAGGTTTTGAGAGGTTAGGTCACGGTAGATTATGTGAGGCTAAGTCGGATCTGGTTAGGTTAGGTGTTGAGAGGTTAGGTCACGTTAGCTTATGTGAGGTTAATTTGGATTGTCTTAAGTTAGTTGAGTGTATGAAAAAACACGGTAGACTAAAGGATAGATTTTGTAACTAAGAAGTTACCTGTGAGGATAGATTTGGTAACTAAAATGTAACCTATGAGGATAAATTTAGTAACTAAAGAGTAACCTTTGAGGATAGATTTAGTAACTAAAAAGTAATCTGTGGGGATAAATTTTGTAACTAAGAAGTAACCTGTCAGGATAGATTTTGTAACTAAAAACTAACTTGTGAGGAACAATTTTGTGGCTAAAATGTAATCTGTGAGGATAGATTTTGAAACTAAAAAGTAACCTGTGCGGATAGATTTGATAATTAAAAAGTAACCTATGAGGATAGATTTGGTAGCTAAAAAGTAACTTATGAGGATAGATTTTGTAATTAAAAAATAATCTGTGAAGATAGATATTGTAACTAAAAAGTCAACTGTTAGGATAGATTTTGTAACTAAAAAGTAACCTGTGAGGATAGATTTTTTAACTAAAAAGTAACCTGTGAGGATAGATTTTTTAACTAAAAAGTAACCTATGAGGATAAATTTAGTAACTAAAAAATAACTGGTGAAAATAGAATCTTAACTAAGAAATAACCTGTGAGGATAGATTTGATAACTTAAAAATTAACCTGTATGGATAGATTTGTTAACTAAAAGTAACCTGTATGGATAGATTTGGTAATAAATTGTAACCTGTGAAGATGTATTGTCAATAGAAGTTAATGATAATAAAGTTTGCTGACATAAGCAAACTTTTTACAAGTGTTTCAATTGGGGCTTTCTATCGGTATCACAGTGATATGTCTATCCGAGACTCTCCCGTCTGGGAAATGGGATACGGTAAAGTTAGTACATGTATGAGAAAAGTAGGTGTGAGGAAGGAAAGGCTCGCAGAATATCAATAATTTTCCGTGGAAATATCAGTTGTATTTGAGATAAAAATAGTTTCAATATTTTATATGGAAGTGTAGATCTGTTTTGTGGAATGTCACGAAAAATTATGAAAATGACCATTAAAATATAGCATGCACAGTCGTGCTCATACAGACTCACGTCTCTAAATAACCAATAAGCAATCGAGTTTGAAACACATCATGTACAGATCGATTAGTGTTTCTAAATATAGCTTCGCCACATGGCCATTACTGTTTTAAACAACAGAAAAGCGAAGTTTACTGCAAATATGAGAAAACTTGGCAAAACTAAATATTTGCGTCTTTAGCGGTTTTCATGGACATGTCCGAAAATAGAACGCTCGTAGACCTCCACTTCCGCACTCTGCACTGCACCTACACTGCGCAAAGAGTAAAACTTATGCGGCTAAACTGGGCTACAGCGGGTTCAATGGAAAACGGAACGCCATTTTGGTTGTGACTAAACGTGTGTTGCATTTTCTTACGCTTACGTATTGTTTCTTGGTTTCATAATTCAGTGTTTTGGCTCCTCGCAATATTTTCTATCTTAACAAATACTCCAGCGTGACGATAAAAACTGAGTTCTTATAGTATTAGATTTTCTGGACTCTATTAAACCGCAGATGTATTATTATAAAAATGTTTGTTTAAGTATAATTTTGCCCATATAGTCTATATGATGTAACCTGTCTTATGGAGCGCTCGGATACTGGGATGTGCCTTATCACTCGCAGGGGTTTTCTCAATGAGATATGTAATAAGTAAATTAACTTTCTTAATCTAATTATAATTTCCAGATTTTAATCGAATGTTTGAAAAGTATGTACAAATACGACCACCTACACGAAACACATAATTTGGTAAGGAATAACAGACACCAAGGTATTGGCGTACCTTGATTATGTGCGATAAAAATCATAAATTCAACTATAGCCTAACAAACATTAAATTAAGTTTTATTGTTGTCATACTTTGTACGAGACGAGCTCTGGCCTTAATTTAAATTGTTGTGGTTAAAATGATGTAAGTAGAGCACTTATGAAGGCAACATGGTGGGAGAAACCAGTTTGGTTAAATAAACTCATAAGTGAGATATTTGAAGGCTTTTACCTTTGGTGAAGATTATTTTTATTCAATTGATTCAGTTATCAATTGAATATTAAATTTTATTTTTAAGGTAATTTTAATGGTAGGTTCTATGCTGTCCGGACAAAAGCGCTTAGCGTCTTAAGTTACCTCTCGTGGGTCAGAGGGGGAGGGGAGTCTTCCGGTTTACTGATCATGGAACACCCAACCATATCTCCTAGGCGAGGGTGTATTTGGGGCACTGGGGCGCGTATGTCACATATGCGATTCTATATAGTATAGTCATTCTTTATGTAAACTTTGTTGAAATTTTACATTAGAGACTTTAAACACAACGATGATGTGATATCCGTTGCCAGTTTCTAAGCTGTCTTGGACCCTCGAGGACATATAAGTCACCACATGTTACAAAATCCTTGAGCCACAAACGCCGACATACAGACACGTGTGGATTAAATCTGCCAAACACACAGGCATGCATTATAGTGAAAGTTGTTCAGACTTCTCGAACGAAAGCTTTCAGTAATTTGCATTTGCATGTAAAATGAAAGTTTCTGTCAATTTAGAGGGTTACAAAGCCGATTACTGATTTGAAAACACTGCATCTGCTGCCAGGGTAATCTGTTTCAAGAAGCCGGGGATAACAATTTTCCTTTGTCATATACAATATATGGAAATACTATTTATTTAAATAACATCTTTGCAAGAGAAATTTTTATCCTATGGGATGTTTTAATTTCTATTTACATTTCATTTAAATGTAAATGTATATCGACGGAGAATGGAAATATTCAAATTTGTTTCTACTCTGTGTAGCACAAAGTGACGTCACAGATGGAGTGAGAGTATATCGATATATCGATGTTAATATAGGTCAGGAGTTTTGTTAATTATCAAATCAGCGTGGAAATGTTTTTATCGATGTGTTATTTATGCGTGCACAGGTTTGCAGATTTACAATTACTGTACAAAATCGTATTTCCAAAACTTGTAAGGTTTTATGAAAAATATAAACACGTAGATTCCATTATTATGTTAAACTTCGGGTGCCTTGAAGTGTTTCCAATAGAGAGTAGGTCCAATTTAAGAACGCGACACTGCACTTGTGAGCCTTCATCAACATCAGGCCGTGAAATATAATCATCATGTTATTTTTATATCTAGAAATTATTTAATAATTAAATTTATTGCAGTGAAAACTTCTATAACAAGGCCTACAAAATCTTATATACACAATTTTTCGTCCGTATTATTTCCAGTTTATTAATTGTTTAAGTTTTAATATTCCTGATGATGTTGGTACTGTTAGCCAACGAAAAGCTTTGAATTGTAAATTCAAATATAATTCTTGTATTTGTATTTTGACTTTTGTTCTTTATATATATATATATATATATGCTGATACGTATTCCTTCACGGATGGAAAAATATGATGAATAGTTACTATCTGGAGTACATCCGTTCATTCTGCAGTCCATAAATTCGCAGTTCCGACGTTTCGCTAGAATCTCATCCAGCATTGACGAGGTGAAGCCAACAACAGTAGAAGAGCGAGTGAACTGTTGTTGGGTTCACCTCGTCAATGCTGGATGAGATTCTAGCGAAACGTCGGAACTGCGAATTTATGGACTGCAGAATGAACGGATGTACTTCAGATAGTAACTATTCATCATATTTTTCCATCCGTAAAGGAATACGTATCAGCATATATATATATATATATATATATATATATATATATATATATATATATATATATATATATATATATATATATATATTATCATAATAATATTCAGAGGCACACTAAGGAGGGGTTTAGATGGTTAACCTTCTCCCTGAAAGAGTATAATTTTTTTAAATCTCTTATCGCCTAAAATTATTTAAAATTCTAACAGTTTTGTAACTACTTTTATACGGTAATTTAAATAGTATAATTTCAAGATGGTTCCCTTATAAGACCAGTTGATAGTAAAACGAGACATAAGTTTGTATAAAGTGCATAAAGTAGAATATACTTCAATGTGCATGACTTCTTTTAGTGTCCGGCGCATATTTAAAAAATAAAATTAGCTATGACTTATATCCATTAAAAAAATGACCGTAACAGAGGGTGATATGTTTAACAGATTTTCGAAAAATCTCGCACAGTCAATATATAGATAAAATGTACTGTGTGAAAATGGTTTTGAGTTTTTAGGGCCTTGTTTGTTCTAGCGGAGCTGCAATTTTCCTTACAAAATTGATGGTTAGAACAATATAAAATAGCATTTAAATTTTTACTTTGGGTATAAATTAGTTCCCATTTCAAAATCGTCCCCCTTCAGTTACCAACACCCCCAGAACAATTTCTGGCTAGGCAACTGAAAATATGTATACAGTTTATTAATTATACACAAAATAATACTGTGTATAAATCCGTTGTTTTATATTTAATACTGTCTAAGCCTGTTCATATGAAAAACCTGAAATAATACCCATGTATTTATTGATTAATTAATTAAAAATGCTCACAATTAAAAATCTATTGACTCGATCGCGTTTCGATGACAACATTATCAGTGAGTTCTGATTAATACAAACTCTAAAATTAGTGCCTTTAAAACCGTCACCGGGCTTGACCCGACTCTCCAAGCAGAAGACACTGATGAAGATCGCCACATTGCGATCGAAAATGTTCTGTCTCAGTAAGTTTTAACAAATTTACAAAATTTTAAGTTCGGATAGTCATAAACTATTGTTTAAGTGATTAATGGACTACAAAATTCAAGAATTTTAGAATTAGTGTTGCAATTTAGATATTATAGTAGTTACAACTCACTTATGATGACGACATTGCCATCGGAATGCGTTTGAGTCAATTTAATATAAATTGTAAAAGTGTTATAAATGAATCAACTAAACTAAATAAGAATTGTATTTTTAAATTGATTTAGCCTTGGTTCTTTTTGTTTATATTAATGAGGTTTGTTTTTAGATTAAACACAATGAGCATATTATATTAAGTATTCATTTTTCTTAACCAAAATAGTACAATTTATTATCTAAATTTTAAAAAGTCGTCGCCACATTTAATATGTGAAAATGTGAAAGGGTTGCTTGTGACAATTTGATTTTATCTGTGTTTACATGGCAACATTGTGTCCGCCAGGAGCTTCTAATAGCGCCTTTTTATACAAAGATATTATCTCCACTGATCAAAGGCTTGCGAGAGGTTTATAGAGGACCCTAACTGATCTTGGCATCCTCTAGGTCAGCCACCCATGGTGCCACTACTCACGGTCCCATGCCTTCTGCTTAGCCGCCAATGCTATCTGTTAAGTGAATCAGTGCTCACAAAGCGGTAGGAGAGGAACTGACTTATATCCGGACTTTTGTGATAACATTGATTATTAATTCAGATTTACGTTGTATGATAAAAAGGAAAACTAAATACCTAGATAAATAGTAAAGAAAAACTAACAAATGTACATAAAGCGTTAAAAACATATTTCTGTAAGCCTGTATGATATTTAAAGGGAAATATATTTAAAATTTAAAGTCTTATATGTAAAGGATTTCACTAACGAAAATTAAACTCCATTCCTTTATCATTTTCAATTGTCAATTTATTGACTGTCACTGACTATCCTGTCAAAATACTTTCGTTTAGTTTTACGTCTCAAAATACTTCACATTCTATGGATATGTGGCCTAAGTGAAACCAGTGGTATTTCTTAGGTAAGTTTTATACTTTTTGTCCAGCTTGCATTCCTACTTTTCCCAAACAACAAACAGTTCCAACAAACAGCTTCTAACTCTGTACTCCTCGCTAAACAGTAGGGTACTAGTAAAGTTGAGTAAAGCAAAATAACAGAAGTTTGAAACGGAATATCAGTAGAATGTTGGCGAGGAGTACCTGACTTAACCTTCTCGCCGAGATGCTCCACTTTATTAGATCCTATAAGGGGTTCTACAGTCCAGTTAATGAAACCCCTGCCACCATGAATCCAACCTCAAACTCGTGACTCCCGTCCGGGTGACTAGCATCAGGCCCGAGGGGGCTTGGTACCACGACCCATGGTACCAGTATGTGAGAGTCTTTCGGCCTTACAGTAAGGCCTTGACTGGTCACCGGCCCGCCACTGCGATGAGACGAACTCACCCAGTTACAGCTGTTCGGCCGCTCTTCTACAACTATTTGGGACCAGAAAAACCTTCCAAACGACCAGTTTTCAGTACCTCAATACTATGTCCGATTAGTTTGGTCCTGGTAGTGCAATCTGACCTCTATCAACTTTCAGTGGTCCTTCCCTAAGAGCCGGACCTCCAGACTAGAGATTTAACCCATCTGGTTAGACCTTGAAAGCAAAACAATCACTCTCTATATCAGCTGGATTGGAAACTTAGAACAAACATCCTATCTCTGCACTATTGGAAAGTCTGGAGTAGGCCCGCCAAGTTTTATTATTTTTAAAAGCCCAAGATGTAAGGGGAATATCTATAAGACTTTAATAATACACTCCTCCATGCGAACAAACAAAACACAGGGACGCTATAGTGTAGATGTAAGGGGAATATCTATAAGACTTTAATAATACACTCCTCCATGCGAACAAACAAAACACAGGGACGCTATAGTGTAATTTTATACCCGCAAGAATGCGTTGTATAAAGCTTTTACACATATAATAATGTTTTACAGGAGTAACTAACGGTACAGGTGACAATATGACACACGTGGCATTTGGATTATGTTAAGTAAAAATTTAAAGAAAAAGAAATAGTGAAAAAAGAAGAGGAGTATATGGTTCATGCGACTTTCCTCCTTGTCAAAACCATTACATAGTCTAGCATGTGAAACCACTATCCCCACTTCAAACTCGTGACTTCAATTCGGGTGAGTAGCGTTAGGCTCGAGACGGAGGCCTTGGTGCCGCGATCCGTGGTACCAGTATTCAAGAATCTTACTGTGCTGTAAGCCCTGGACTGGTGACTGGCCCGTAACTGGGACGAGACGAACTCCAACCAGCCATAGCGGTACGGCCGCTTTTCCAGAACTACTCCGGACCAGTACATATTTTCGAACGGCCAAATTTCCGTTGACGTCATGTGACAGAGGTATATGTGTGTTTTGGGACACCTAAAAGGAGTCGGCTACACCAGATCTTAAAGATTCTCAACAGATTCCACACAAAAAATTCGGAAGGGAACTACCTCCTATCTAGCCCATCACGTCATGACGTGACTTTTTTTCTGGTAATCTCCGTTTTTTATTTAAGGATGCTCGTGTCTCGATCAACCGAAACTAGCTTTATCTCCCACTTGATTATTCGTCCTCCTGTCCGCTCCTCTCTGCCAGTCACCCTGTACTATTTGCGCGCGCAGACTGCCTAGCAAACTATAAGCTTTCAGTTTCATAAGTTATATATTCGTGTGTGTGTGTGTGTGTGTGTGTGTGTGTGTGTGTGTGTGTGTATGTATATATGTATATATATATATATATATATATATATATATATATATATATATATATATATATATAGGTGTGTGTGTGTGTGTGTGTGTGTGTGTGTGTGTGTGTGTATGTGTGTGTGTGTGTGTGTGTGTATGTATGTGTATATATATATATATATATATATATATATATATATATATTTAATAAATTAAAAATATTTCAAAACAAGAATACTTTTAATGAATATATTTATTCAAAGCTTTTCGCCGATAAAATAGTATTAGCATCTTCAGGAAATAATTATCTAATAAAATACTTTTACAAAATTAAATCATATGTACTACAAAGAATCATATGTTTATAAGTATTGCACTTTATGTAAATTTTTCTATAACATCAATGACTTGATAAATAGTTTGGTGCCTTGATCTCACTTGAATTTGTTCATCAATTAATTTGTCTATAACTTTATGCTTATAAATTTCCAATGTTTGAAATATATTCATTTTTAATCCTTTATTTAATTCTTTTATTAATTTCATATTTTCTATCTCTGGAAACTCATGTCCATTATTAATACAATGCGTAGCTAAATTGGATTTGTATATGTTTGGTTTGATATAAGCGTTTAAATGTTCTTTGTATCTTTCTTTTAATTTCTTTTTTGTTTGTCCTACATATAATTTATTACAAGTTTGACATTTTATATTATATACTCCATTTCTTTCGTGCATATTATTTTGATTTTTGTTATTGTTTATTAAATTTTTAATTTTATTATCGGTTTTATATGTAATTTGTAAATTTGTTTCTTTAAATAATCTTGTAATTTTATTTATTTCGTTACCAGTGAATGTAAAAGTTGTCCAAATATTTTCTCTCTTATTAGGTACAAAGTTATTTTCGAGTTTCTGTTTTCTTATTATATTATTATTTAATTTATCTATAGTTTTTCTTTTATATCCATTTTCTAAACCAATTTGATTAATTATATTTTTCTCTTTTATTTGATCATTTAAGTTCATTGGTATTTTGTGCATTCTATATAATAAATTATAAAGCACTGCCATTTTTTGGTTGTATGGATGGTTTGAATAATTAGGTATTATTTGATTTGTCTGCGTTGGTTTTCTATATATATTATATTCAAATGATTCTTTATTTCTAGTAATTGTAATATCTAAATAATTTAGTTTATTTTTTAATTCAAATTCATGAGTAAATTTTATATTTTCGTGTATATTATTTATACATTTTAATATTTTGTCAATATTTGAATCATTAATATTTGATATGTATAATCCATCATCTACATATCTAAACTAGTGTCCATTTTGATTATATGTTTTAATAATCTTATCTATATCAATGTCTATATTTTGTAAAAATATTTCCGATAATATGCTGGACATTGGAGAGCCCATTGTTAATCCATCCTTTTGTTTATAAATTATATTATTATATAAAAAATAATTTTGATTTAATATGATTTTTAATGTATTTATTATTTCTTGTGTTAATGTGTTATCTTTTTCAAATGTATCTATATTATTTTTTATTATTTCAAGTGTTCATTATAGGTATGTTATTATAAATGTTAGTAACATCAAATGATATTAATTTTGTATTACATATATATATATATATATATATATATATATATATATATATATATATATATATATATATATATATATAATCAAACAAGTGGCGCACACGTTTGGCTAGATAAAGTCGATTCCTCCTCTAACCAACCACATGACCCCAACAAGTGGATTAGTCGTACCACAACAAAGACGACGAGGCATAGACAATCCGACTACATGTCTTGTAATTTCACTGCCTTTTCTATTGAACGTGACCGCGCGTTCAGCGATTACCGCCGTGAAATATATTTTCTAATATGGTTGATTATATCGAGTAATTGTCGATTTTCCAATGTGTCTGTCACTTTTGTATCTGTGTGAAACTCGCATGTGAGCGATCCCAAGGGCAGGTTGACTAGCGAATCATGGCATCAAGCCATATGCCAATGTTTGGCGAGTTTCAAGTTGTATATATATATATATATATATATATATATATATATATATATATATATATATATATGCAATAAACTGTTGAATATATGCTCCATCCTGTATAGCAGACGTGTTAACTAGCAAGACTTGTAGGTAGGGTGTGTAGAACACTTCGGACAAGTAGTTCCTGACCTGGGCAAATACGCACTTCCGTCTCACCTTAGTGTCACGTCATACCAGTGGGGAATGTAGAGCTTTGCCTCTTCATAATTCGCATAGTGGAAATAAGATTGTATAAAAAGCTCCGCTAAAAACAGAATAGTTGTAAGACATTCTTATATGAACTTTAAATTCATTTTATTAGCTCACACTCTCCTGATATATACGTGTGCATATTTTCAATTGTTAATAAAATAAGTTTTTATTCATCCGGTCAAGTTCAAATATATATTTTTTTAACCTATAGAGAATGTAAATTGATGTTGATAAAGTTTTTTTCAAATATTTATTAAATAATTCAATTATAAAAATTTGGTGTTCTATCCGGATTCGCACTGTGAATCTTCATATTCAAAGTATAGCGCCCTTTTGCACTGCGATAACTTTCCTATCCCAAGAAATGAATTTCTCAAAGACGTATATGAATCCCCCCTTATGGTTGTCGTTGGAACTGCCATTGTACAACATTAAACTGTTGCCATGGTTACCATAAAATTTCAAAAATAATGCGTTAAGGTTAATAATGAGTTAAATGAATAAAATAAACAAAAATACTGGAAATAGTCAAACCATGATACAATTTTTCTTTCTTGACCTCCGTAGGAATTACGTTAAAAAATTTTAATATTACTTGTTTAGTTTACTTCGTATTTAAGCTTGGGCTTATATTTAGAGTTATGTTATATAACAGTAAAAATGTCTTGAGTTATTAGTACTGCAAATTCTGTACCAAAATTCCATATCTTGTGCCGTGTATATGAATATATATACAAAATTATTATATAATAATATAGGCCTTTCATTATTATTACATTGTCTTCTAGTTCTATGTTTCAAGTGTCAAGTCTATAAGTCATCTAAATTAGTGTAAAATCCATTATAAAATTTGAAGGCGACAAACTAGAAGAGTTAATAATAGCGGGTTAAAGTAGTAGACAATAATTATTTGGAATAATTTACTGTGTAATACAAAAATTAATAATACACAAAAATGTGAAACCATAAAATATTTTTAATCTAACCTGATGTACGTTTCGGTTACAAAGTAACCTTCCTCAGAGGCATGACGCACAATATTCTTTATTATGTGAGGAGGTTTACTGGGTAACCGAAATGTACATTAGGTTAGAATAAAAATATTTTGTGGTTAGAATTTTATTGTGTTATTTAAGTAGTACGCAAAGACGTAAACACCAAAGTGGATCCATCCGACCTAGATATGCCTTAACCCCGTTTTCGAAAGCTTAAAGTCAAGTTATTTTTACCAATGTAAAAAAAATTCTTTTAATAATATAATGCCTGAAATGACACATTTTTTTCTTTTGAGAATTTAAATGTTGATTTTGTTTTCCTGGGTTAGTTATTTAAAATTTAAAGAAATTGTCTTGCTTCTTTGTCTTCCAAGGTTACATACAAAAACAACAAATATTAAAGTATTTTGAACTCGGTAATGCGTACCTCCAGCCATAACCTAAAACAAAACATGCATACACAATAAAATGATTATGCCTGGTTTCCTGCGTGTGCGGTTGTTTCTACTCTTGTCGCCACTGCCTGTACAATCTGCTGTGACGTGTGGCCATTGTGCTCGGCGTACAGGGACACGGCGCGCATCTGTAATGAGACACTTCGGCCTGGGAAGTCTTTTACAGTAGTCAGTATTTATGTTCCATATAACCGTCAAGTCCTTATGATTTACTGATGGTGGCTTTTGGGACGCACGAGGAATAGTTCCACTGCCCGTGGTTGATACGAAATTGTCTCGGGAGTAGTATCTCAACAGGCTGTATTGTTTACTCTATCTAGCAACTCCTACAAAGAAGAAACCTGTGGAGGTTGTGGTGATGGAAGTATTCTTTTATGTAGAGAAGCAATGAAAAACTTCTTTTTCGTGATTGGTGGAGAATTCAATAAACTTTTATGTTAGTATATAAAAGCCATCTACATTCGAAACATTTTCTAGTAAAATCTAAGTCTTAAAGGCCCTTAATGGTAGAAGTCCGAACTCTTTTTGCGATTATCGTTCATTTCGAACTTTATACCATCATACTTTCGAGAAATCTTTAGGATTATCTAAGATACATGGTAAATATTGACAAACATATATAAAATAACCTAACTAAACATAATGTAACCTAACCTTAATGGTAAAAGTCTGAACTATTCTGTGATCATAGTTCATTTAGAATTTTTAACATCATACTTTCGGCAAATCCTTAGGATTATCTAAACGACACGGTAGCTATTGACAAATAGATATAAAATAACCTAACCAAACCTAACCTTTGTGGTAAAAGTGCGAACTATTCTGTGAATACTGTTCATTTAGAACTTTTAACATCATACTTTCGACAGATCTTGAGGATTATCTAAAAGACGCTGTAACTATTGACAAATAGATATAAAATAACCTAACCTAACCTTTATGGTAAAAGTTCAAATTCTTTTGCGATCGTCGTTCATTTATAACTTTTTTACCATTACACTTTCGGAAAATCTTAAGGATTATCTAAAATCACTGTAACTATTGAGAAATAGATATAAAATAACCCAACCTAACATAACCTTAATGGTAAACGTTTGAACTATCCTCTGATTATCGTTCATTTCGAAATTTTTACCATTATTCTCTAGTATCTTCCAAACTCTAATTATAATATCAGGAAACATCATCTCTTATTTATAAAATCCTTAAAATTACCAACTCATGCTCGTAAGTCCTAAGATTTTGTAGTAAACCATAAGATATATCAATTTACAGACTTTTACAGTGACATACGTTTTCCTAAATTCTTTGTGGAATTGTTTCTCTAAAAGTCCAAGTTAAAATAAATAAATGGTTGTAATAATAATAATAAAACAAAAGATGTGGAATTGTGAAACTGAGACAAGTTTATTTTTAAATAAATTGTTTTATAAATAAACCATGCAAATCATTAAGAGGCCGATAAGAAGATAATCTTATAGCAAACCTCATGTTAACATCACCTTGTGTTTTATTATGTTATGTCCAAAAACATAACGCACAAGTTGGCGACGTTTGACTAATTAAGTTTAAGCCATGGACTAGGAAAGCAAGTCTTTAAGTAGGCCAAACCGACTGAAAAATTGCAATTAGTTCAAGCAGACGTGACGATATACTGTCCCCAATATTATGTGCATATAGACCTAATTATTATCTACATGCGGTGCCTTACGTAGTTTAAGTATGAAACAATCAAAAACAAGTAATATAAACCACAAATTTTAAATATTGATTCCTACATAATGTTTTGTAAACAAAAACAATTTTTTATTCTAGTTATTTTTTATTAAATAATTGCAATTAATACAAATAAAGTAATATAACCTATGCGTTAAAACAGCTGTTCTACCACATAACCTACAACATAAAATCAGCTGATTTATAATATCATATGTTATCACTTATTTTAAAACAAGTATATCACTATATTGCATACATTGCCCTTTTTGTGAAAACTTTTTCTCCCATATAAAACTAAAATCATTGTATTAAATGTATTTAATCAATTAATATTTGAAATAAACTGTATTAATATCCACTATAA
Source organism: Prosapia bicincta (assembly GCA_036971475.1). Taxonomy (NCBI): domain Eukaryota; kingdom Metazoa; phylum Arthropoda; class Insecta; order Hemiptera; family Cercopidae; genus Prosapia; species Prosapia bicincta. The sequence continues at coordinate 328,441,909 of JBAIZL010000001.1, forward strand.
GGTTTAAAAAGTGTATTAGAACTTGAGTGGATGAATAAAAAGTATTTTATTAACGATTAAAAATTTGAACAAGATATATATATATATATATATATATATATATATATATATATATATATATATATATAAGAGAGTGTGAACTAAAGAAGGAATTGAAAAATTGGTTAACATACTTGAATTAATTACAAATATTTACTGATTTTTAATTTATTTTCAATGATCTTAAATTTAAATAGTTAATTTTGATGATATAATATTTTTCTAGGCGTCTACAATATATTTTAGTTGGCCACAGTTGTGATATTGTATTTTGTATTTGATTTTCATTCTAAACAGTAACCAAAACAACAAATAGTGTAATCGCGTATACGTGATGCGATGCCCTGGTCTACTTAAGCCCCACCCATTTCCGAACCGGTTTCAAACACAAGATCTGATTAACCAGGTGTTAGTTTGGAATCCGAGCACCAACAGTCAATTAATAAGGCCGACTTAGTTATACGCTCATCGACGGAGTGGAATGGGCGCCAAAATCGGTGGTTAAATTGGTGCCTCGTCTCAAGTAGGCCGTGGCTATTGTTCGAGCGTTCACACTCGGATCATTATAATATGTGTTAATTGTGGGGAAAGTCAAATTAAAGCAGCAAGTGCTGAGAAATAATAATAATTTTGTGATATTTTTGGATTAATTTCAAGATTTTTCTTGATTTAGGAAATACAAATATTTCCCGCTATATTCGGATAGGGGGATAAATTCTTCAGAAAAGTATTATAAAATAAATAAAAAGTTTTATAGCTCGTTTCAAATTAACAATTATTTTTTCCTTAATTATTTTAATCGTATTAGATATTACTTTCTAAAATTGTTTGATATATACCTTAGGTTTTTTATTTTGTATCAGTTAGACTAATTGGGACAAGAAACCGAATAACAGGTCGCTGATAGTCCAGCTTAAATCGATTCTAGTCCATCACTTTCACCGTATGAAATTAAGAATTCTTGTGCATTTCTATGTAGACGATGCAAATTATTTTGTAGATGTCTGTGAAATTACGTCTCGCTTTTATGAACCCAATTAAATTTCAACGTTTTTTAACTAACGCGATATGGTTGGTATTAATTCGCTATCGTCTTCGTATCTCAGTGGCCCAAATTTTTGACTTACGGCGCTGACTAACTCAGTGAGGAAATGATAATATGACAGCAGAAACTTGTAGGCTGCGTATCGAACGAAACCAGTGAAGCAATGGGTGGACGCATTGTTATACAGTTGTATACACGTTTTAGTTGGGGTTGAGCCCAGGAGCTACCTACCCTGCCTCCAATAATCGCTCTCCGACTCAGGTTTCCCCAATGATCCACCTACTGCTTATCTTACTTTAAGGTTATAATTTATTATAAAACAATATGGTCATTTTCATCATTTATTTAGAACCTACTATAAACATTTAAGAATATAATGTCAAACTAGGCAGGGCATATTTGAAATTTACATATTTGTAATTAATTTCAAAAGTTGTAGCTAGGAACAGATCTGGCCAGGTCTGGGGTTCTCAATCTTGAGGGCTCTGCGCCCCTCTAAGGACTCTGACATGGCGGTCGCGCCCCTCCCCCATAGATCATTTAAACATCAGATAATTTTTTTAACATTTAATATACATATATTAAAATAATATGTACATATATTTAATCTACAACTGATAATGCTGCAATCCTACAGTGATAGACTTGATTCTGGCCTTGTATAACATATATCTTTAGGAATTGTTTAACATGCATAACATTGGTAAAAATATAATGTTTTATGTTAGACATATACACACACACATACACACACGAGCGCATATGCAACTCTCTCTCTCATACACGCACAAGCATCATCTCTTTCTCCCACTCTCTCTCTCTCTCTCCCCCTCTCTCTCTCTCTCTCACACACACACACACATACACACACACACACAGTAAGTTTCACGACAAAGTGGCTATAAGGGACTAGGCTATTTTACCCACCTTCCAGACATATTACCTTTGAGCACAGATACCTTACTTAACTCTGTAACAAGTGTCTATCAAGACTAAAAATTCTACAAAAAACAATGATGTAGTTCAGTACGCACATGTTACGTCAGTCTGCCCTCCGGTATACCTAATGAGGACGCATTCCTTTTTTTTTAATGCACTTATCCTGACCCCCTACCTGAAAATCTAAACCAATAGTAATGCACACCCCTCCCCCAGTTTGATGTAATAAGTTTCTAACTAATACATTGTTGAATTGCAACAGAATAATTTATGTTTATTTCTAAAATGATATAATTTAGCTACATCAACACAGTGCAGTTTTTAGTTCCTTTTGTGCTGGCAACCGTAACATCACCTCGATAATTACAATTGAGTGTATTCAGTCTTACCGGAAGCGGAGCGTAACTGTTTATCAGAAATAAAAATAATTTGATTATAAAATTGCAAACAATAATTACAGAGCGCGCTGATTATTCCATACGCATATCTGCAGTGTTTTTACGTGTACTCCGCCATAAGGCGGGTTCTTTGGCAGTAGCCACCGTGAGAGCATTCACGCTCCTTACACAAATGCAATGCCACGCTAGCGGAGCAGCCTTATCTATTAGCAATCTTGCCGCTTTCTTGCTTCCTGTGCGCGGGTAGAAAGTTACAGAAAAAAGCGAATTAGTCTATCAGCTGATTCCCACGTGTAGTGATAGTCGGTATAGTAATTTGTATGTATGCATATGTAGATATATTCGTAACCATACGTCATGTCTTTCTATTCCCTGTCTAGCAATTATCTTGTTTAAAGTTGCCTCACGTTTTCTTATGTTTAAAACAAAGAAATGATATTCTTTATGTGTATATATACACACACACACACACACACACACACACATATATATATATATATATATATATATATATATATATATATAGAGAGAGAGAGAGAGAGAGAGAGGATATGATTACTATATTTAAGAATATTCAAGTATTACTCGGTTTAACAACATTGTAATAGATTTGACAACGGTGCTGTTAAATCTAGGCCGTCTGACTTGTAGGCCTGTATCGGGTTGATTGTTCTTGATTATTCCAGCACTATGACTGGTGAAAAGCTTTGAAAATTTGTTTATAAAAATATATATATATATATATATATATATATATGTGTGTGTGTGTGTGTGTGTGTGTGTGTGTGTGTGTGTGTGTGTGTGTGAGTGTGTGTGTGTGTGTGTGTGTGTGTGTGTGTGTGTGTGTGTGTGTGTGTGTGTGTGTGTGTGTGTGTGTGTGTGTGTGTGTGTGTGTGTGTGTGTGTGTGTGTGTGTGAGTGTGTGTCACAATATACTACAAATCTACCCCTGGACACACAAAATTAACACTTACAGTAACATGATAAATAAAGCAATAAAATACACACAAGATAACAAACAAAAATTATATAAAGAATTAGATAACATTACAAAAATAGCAATCGAAAAAGGATTTAACATACACCTTACAAAAAACAATTACAATAAATTTACAAAAAACCTAACCTCAACACAAGACTACAACCTGAACACAAAAATAAAAATAAAAAAATGTACCTAAAATATAAATACACCAACAACAAAATAGAAAAAATAACTCATATATACAACAAAGAACACTACACTCCTACACACAAACCAAACAACAAAATAATAAAATATCTTAATAGCACAAACAACAAAACATATACAGAAAAACATAACTTATCAGGAATTTACAAAATTACATGTAACGGCTGCAACGCATTTTACATTGGGAAAACAACCAGATCATTTAAAATAAGATTTGAAGAACATTACAGAGCATTCAAAAATAAAAATACAAAAACACCAAATGTTGCAGCACACCTAATATCACATAAACATGAAATAACAAATTACGAAAATAATCTAACCATATTCTACATAAATAATAAACCTCTTGAACTAAACCCACTAGAAAAATACCACTTTTATAAAAACATACACAACAATTTAATGAACCTACAGACAACATATGCAGACGACGTATTATTTAAAAACATTATACACGAGGTTCAAGAAGAAATACGTATGACATCAACAGATACCAACATCACATATTTTTAAAGAAAAAAATAAATAAATAAAATAATCAGTGATTCGACAATGGTCAACGACCGAAAGGTACCTCATCACATAAGGTAAAATTATTGCACTTAATGGCGGAAAACATATTTACAAGTAATAATAATAACTTCATATACATACACACACACACACACACACACACACACACACACACACACACACACACACACACACACACACATACACACACACACACACACACACACACACACACACACACACACACACACACACACACACACACACAAACACACACACACACACACACACACACACACACACACACACACATATATATATATATTTACTAGGCCTATAGCTTGCATTATTGTAATTTTCATGCCTGATGATGTTGGTACTGTTTACCAACGAAAAGCTTTGAATATAAATTAATAAATATTCTTGTATTTGAATAACCTATGTTGTTTAAATATATATATATATATATATATATATATATATATATATATATATATATATATATATATAAAGAACTATAATTCAATTGTAAATTCAATTATAATTCTTGTATTTGTATTTTGACTTAGTTCTTTAGTAATACACAAGAATCCATATTGCGATATGTATATACACACATACATATTACGTTGCATTATATTCACCTTATATTATTTACTCACTACTCTCCGTAAAAATATTTTCACTTGGACAACACGATGGTAGCCAAGACGTTTGTGATCTACATTCAGAGAAAGTAACTCCATTGATTCGATTAATGTTTCCGTCCTGTTCTTTGAAGTTAACTATTAGCCTGTGTAGAGGAAAGTAAACACGGAACCGGTTTCATACATACTTCCTCCTTAGTGCAACTCTGGCTTCTCATTGACAGATAGAACATGTTTCTGAGCGATTCATTGCGCAAGTCAGGGTATTATTAATTGCCTTATTGGAAATATAGTTGAATCTCTTTACTTTTGTACAGTTCTATTTAGTAGTAATATGGGCGAACATTATTTATTGAGAGTAGTAGGTTGAGAGTAACTTAGGGATACATAAGTATTATATTTTGTTATTACTTTTGGTTCCAATATTGTTGCTTAAAAGTAGTCATTACTGTAGCCAGAAATATCTACTTGAAGGGGGTTAACATCCAGGAGGTACTGAGAGATAACTTATGCCCCTAAGGTAAAATTTTAAAAATCTAATGCCATTTAACGGCATTCTAGGATTAAACGTTTATTGACTACTTTATTCATACTGTAAATAGATTTCAAATTAAAGCACGTTCAACGTAGGGCTTACATTACAACTAAATGCACGTACCGGGGGGGTGTTTCTTTACGAGACTAGGTTAAAAGCCTACAAACAAAATTAAAGCCTTAAAAAGAAACCACATTTTTATTTTCGCACTATTCAATTCGACAAAGAATGTTGTCACCAAGATAGTTGACTATAAACGTCACCTTTACAGCAATTGCCTTACGGACAAGTAATATAAACATGGGACACGCTCGGATAATCGAGGCTGTACTGTATTTACTATTTATTAGGAATATACTGTGGTTGAATTTAATAATAAATACACAAAAACCTCTTAACCACAAACTTTCTTTAATTTACCCTAATGTACATTTCAGTTACAAAGTAACCGAAGACTAAGTCTTTGTATGTTATCCCTCTGAGGATGGTTACTTTGTAACTGAAATGTACATTAGGGTAAATTAAAGAAAGTTTGTGGTTAAGAGGTTTTTGTGTATTTATTATGTACTGTATTTGCAAACACAATAAGACTTCCCAATTAATTGAAAGAACCAAATTAAATTTTCAAATAAATTAAATTAATTTATTTTATTTTTATTTATACTAAAAGTTTTAAAGATATTGTGACTTGTTAATTCATTACTAGATCTAATATTTTTCGTAAAAACTTTTTTTTTTAAACGTTTTGTACATTATTTTCCTGGACATTTGTTAAAGTGAATAATTTCGTCCTTAAACAACTCTTAAATGAAAAAAAATTATAATGTTGGTATTACTGTATTTTAGCAGCAATCACGATACGTTGGTTCAGCTGTATAATATAGGAGCAGATGTTATCAATGCCACATGAATATTAGTGTTTTGGGTGGCATTTCCTTTATACTAATTGAGATATCCTCACACCAGTTGCATACATTAAAATAACAAATGACTTTACAATGCAGCTATTGACTACAGGTCCTCGTTAATATTCTAGGCAGATATTTCAGAACCGGCTGTTTAATTTACAACTGAAGGAGCGTACGTGGTCTTCGACTCTGTATTCTAAACAAGTACGGAAAAGAATGCCAAAAACTCTTGTCCAATCGTTCTTCGGCTGGCGTGGTTACAGACCCACAGGGCGTCTAAAGTCAGCTATTTATTATGTTTGTGTTGGCAACACTTGATTAGTTTTAAGCTTTATAGTCTCCACCATTGTTGCCAAACTGACAAGGAATCTTTGTGTTGTTTTTTAATTACGTTCCGTTGGAAATACGGCCACATAAATTGTAAAAGGAATTAACCAGGTTGAGTGTAACTGTTTGGTGGATTTAATGACCGCTTATTCGAGCTTTGCAGTAAACGTTGTTTTGGACTTGGCAGTTCTTTCTTTAGAAAATGATCAATGTGAAACGGTTTGTTTAACAACAATCGACCGGAGGTGTTAGATTTAATTCTTGAGTAGATTTAGTTATTTAATTTTTTTTTAAATACACTTAATCTCGAGAATAAGGTAAAACTTGCATTTTTGTGTTGTACATCTTGAGGTTTTTAAAATTATTTTATTGGTATTGCGTAGGGGAAAGCCACTATTTACTGATATTTTTCAGCAGACGCGTTTAGCAAAAGGGCATTGTTCAATGCTGTGTGTCACGGATGAGACTGGCTCAGATGTATTGTGTTGGTGTGAGTCCAATGGCGCACCTAAGAGAGGGGCTAAGGGGGCTCGCCCCCCCCCTTAGCATGAGAAAAAAAAGATAATTTATAACTAAATTTATTTGACAAGAAAAATATTATATGTTTAACTGCAATTTAGGTGTAGGATAATACGAACGACAATAGAAAACAATATTTAGCCTACTTGTAAATTTAATTCTCTGAATCAGAATTTCCTGTAGTGAACGGACTGTAAATTTGAAGGGCCTATATTTATTTTAAACGCGCCTTTCATCGTTGGATAAAATGCATGCTTTTAATACTTTTATTTGTAACTGAAGTATCTTGTTTTAAGAGTCTTCTTAGGCTTTAAGTAGCATTAAAATGTTAGCAATTTTTAAATGTATCATTAATTTTAAAAAATTCTAACATTTCGTTTTGCAATAAAATACGCAATTTTGATTTGACACCTTAAGCTAAAACAAAATAAGCGTTGAAGTTACTTGATAATTGATACTTATGGGAAAATATTAAAATTAGGGGATTGTTTAATGATTTAACAGTAATTTAACTTCCGTTTGTACAATCATAACAATAGTCCTTGTCCTCTATGGCCATTTCGGCGGCTGTTAACATCTCTTTACAATCGTCAGAGGTTATCACTATAGTAGGATCGTTAGTTAAACAATAGTTGCTTAATTAATAGGAGGCTTAACAAAAAACATAAATACGACCTAACATATAACTAACCGTTTTGAAGATTGTCAAGGTTTAATTATGCCCGTCAGTTTAAAACACTTTTCCGAGCTGTCATGACAAGAGGAGCAGGCAGATAAAGAGATTTAGTAACATTTTCTTTATTTCGTTGTAAATTCTAAGACCATTATAAAAAACACCAAATCAACTCATAACAATAAACGTCCTATATAATTGTTATTGGTTCATTTGTTTTTTTGCTGTCCATGGTCTTGGAATTTAGACCGTAGTTAGAAAATGTTCTTTGATTATTATCATTTTGTTAGAAGCAAAATAAAAAAACAAGACGACTTTAATGAAAGTCAATGGTACAGGAATCAAAATGTAATAACGCCTAAAGTATTCGTCGAAAAATAATAAACAACCTTCTATACTATGACATAAAAACACAGATTTAGTATCAATTTTAGTCTTTTTTATGCTGCATATGCTTAAAACATAAGTTTCAGCCTGGTAAAAATTCAATATTTTCTGCTGGGGGTGAACAAATCGAAACTCCCTCGGCCCCGTTGTAGTTTTGGACCCCCTTGACAAAATCCTAGGTGCCCCCCTTTGTGAGTCTGTGGTGTGTTATTGTTCATAGAGTAGTTGTTAATTATTTGCTCAAATATAGTAGGGCCTATTTGAATTTGAGCGTGTTTTGTCGTATATAATGTGTTGTGTGAATGGTTTTTGTTGTGTTTGTATATATCGTAGTTTTCTGTCGTGTTTTTATAGTTATAGTTTGTTTGTTATATTGTACTGTAATTTAAAGTTCCACTCCAGTCGTGTCTAATTTATACCGTGGTGTGTTCATGTTACACATGCTAACATTTAAATAGGTTCGGGAGATAAATAGGTACCAGCTTCGTCTGTGGGACTCTAACCTGGAGATGGTGAAGTAAAGACCCCCCCCCCATTCGGCTCTAGGGAAAGGGTGATCATGGAGGTAGCTCGTTTGACCTGACCATTAAAACTGGCCAATAAAACTTTTAAGCTTTAACCAAATGAATCCTAATGAAGTGCACTCAGTTAAATATTTGTTTCATTGCAGGAGCTGACAATGACGTGCTCCAACCACTAGACGTACGATGTCGCCTTCCCGGGACTCCGTCGCCTTCAGCAAAGGTTTGCTAAACGGACCGGGCCAGAATAACTGCTTCCTAAACAGCGCCGTGCAGGTTTGTACAGATGACATACTAATGGGTCCTAATATAACGTGTTGACACACCCACTCATTCCCATCCGAAGTTACCATTAGTGTTTTAGAGAGAGGTGGTTACACAACGCCCTCTTCACCCTATTTGCGATCAACCCTACTTCAGATAAAATCGGTGCCAAATTTGCCCCACATTCCTAACGAACAGTTGATTATTACATCCTATTTTTACCTATCTTTCATTGTTCTGCTTCTTATTACGGGCTCTTCATGAAGCCGATAGACACCTACTTCTTCACGAACACTGTATACACATCTTCACGAACCTTGTGGGTACATCTTCACGAACCCGGTAGACAGATCTTCACTAACTCGGTAGACATATCTTCACAAACCCGGTAGACACATCTTCATGAACTCGGTAAACACATGTACACGAAGCTGGTAGACAGATCTTCACGGACCCGGTAGACACATCTTCATGAACTCGGTAAACACATGTACACGAAGCTGGTAGACAGATCTTCACAAACCCGGTAGACACATCTTCATGAACTCGGTAAACACATATTCGCTAACCCGGTAGACACATCTCCACGATCCCGGTAGACACATCTCCACGAACCCGGTAGACACATGTACACGAACCCGGTAGACAGATCTTCACGAACTCGGTAGACAGATCTTCACGAACTCGGTAGACAGATCTTCACGATCCCGGTATACACATCGTCATGAACTCGGTAAACACATCTTCACTAACCCAGTAGGCACATCTCCACGAACCCGGTAGACACATGTACACGAACCTGGTAGACACATGTACACGAACCTGGTAGACAGATTTTCACGAACCAGGTAAGTACATCTTCACGAACCCGGTAGACAGATTTTCACGAACCCGGTAGACACATGTACACTAGCCTGGTAGGCACATCTTCACGAACCCGGTAGACACATGTACACTAACCTGGTAGACAGATTTTCACGAACCCGGTAGACAAATGTACACTAACCTGGTAGGCACATCTTCACGAATCCGGTAGACACATGTACACTAACCTGGTAGGCACATCTTCACGAACCCGGTAGACACATGTACACTAACCTGGTAGGCACATCTTCACGAACCCGGTAGACAGATTTTCACGAACCCGGTAGACACATGTACACTAACCTGGTAGGCACATCTTCATGAAGTCGGTAAACACATCTTCACGAACCCGGTAGAAAGATCTTCACGAACCCGGTAGACACATCTTCATGAAGTCGGTAAACACATCTTCACTAACCCGGTAGACAAATGTTCACTAACTCGGTAGACACGTCTTCACGAACCCGGAAGACACATCTTTAGGAACCCGGTAGACACCTCTTCATCAACCCGATACCTTTCATTAAGCCAGTAGGCACATTTTCACGACCCTTGTAGACACCCATTCACTACTTATACACACGTTCACCAGAGAATTAATTTTATTTTTATACTAGGCTAAGGATACTTGTAAGTATTTCTAATAAATTGTAAAAGTAAACTAATAACCCTCACTGAAGATAGTTTTGGTTTGGCAAGAGCAACCGATATTTGCCTCCACTCTTGTCCCTACCTGACATCTTTTGCCTTCGTCACATGCCTAGCCCTTGCTTCAAGACACCTTGCAAAGACTTATCTCATACTACACATATACATTTTTTACTTTATAATCTTGGTGTGATCAGCACACAATTATGTCATATTATTTAAAAATAAAAAAATAGTTGACGATTTTAAAAATAAAATATAAATTAACAATTAAATACACAAGTTTCTCATATATTCTCTTCCCATTTGACTGTCGTGCTTACACGCTTTGTGTTTAGAATACTGTTATTACTTTACTACTACATTTACCTAGTTTTTTTAGTTTACTCTGGCATAGAATTGACAGGTAAAAAAGTGACGCTTTTAGAACAGCGTTGACAATCTGAAAGGACACAGCTTCGAGTTGACAATGTCCTTGGCGGGTTTCAGGCGGAGCACACACTAATATTACCATTGTATAGGAAGAGTCAAGGTTAATGGGGACATTAGAAAGCCTTCGTTGGCTCATTTTGGCACGCTTCCAGGTACAGGAGAGTTAAATGAAGAAAACGGCGCGGTTGTCTCGAACGTCGTAGAGGATTTGTTATGACAGTATTTCAGTGGTCTATTATGTTCTAACTGCATTTACACTTCCAAGATTTATATTTTGAGAACATATTACATTATAGTAAAATATACTAATATTTTACTTTATTATTAAGAGATCGGTGTCATTTAACAATATTGCTTACAACAATTAACATCGCGTCCTTTATAAGAATATTGTAAGGTACTTTTGCTTACTAATGGCTTGTTTCTTACTATTGGATAAAAGTAGTTCCTGTTTGGTTCCCTTAAATCGTATTTACCAATTCGTGGATTTATATGTTGCAAATCTAGGAGGCGGTGTGGTCACGTGGGTAAAGTACCAAGCTCCCGAGAGGGGCAAAGAAATTCTGTGTGCTTCTTCAAACCCCCTGCTTGACGCAAAATGTGAAATGACTACCTACGGTCAAACCCAGGGCTATAATGGGTTGACGTAGTAGTGTCAACACTATCTTTTTCGAATACAGTATCGACCTTTTAATTCAGCTAAACCCTGTCTCTCCTGCATCATATATATATATATATATATATATATATATATATATATATATATATATATATATATATATATATATATAATACGTTTTCTTGTTTAATAATTTAAAACAACATAGGTTATTCAAATACAAGAATATTTATTATTTTATATTCAAAGCTTTTCGTTGGCAAACAGTACCAACATCATCAGGAATGAAAATTACAATAATGTAAGCTATAGGCCTAAAAAATATGTTTAAATAGAAATAGAATTGTTGCTAAATTTATACAAATTGCCAAATTTATTTTGTTGCTGTAACATTATAGACATTGAATATAGTATCAAATTTAGAATGTATTTGTATTTGTTCTTTTATTAATTTGTTATTATTATTGTGTTTATATATTTCGAATATAGAAAATATGAGACTTATAAAAGAAATTAATAAAGGATTAAGAAAGAATATATATGAAGCATTCGAAATATATAAACACAATAATAATAACAAATTAATAAAAGAACAAATACAAATACATTCTAAATTTGATACTATATTCAATGTCTATAATGTTACAGCAACAAAATAAATTTGGCAATTTGTATAAATTTAGCAACAATTCTATTTCTATTTAAACATATGTTTTCGGCCTATAGCTTACATTATTGTAATTTTCATTCCTGATGGTGTTGGTACTGCTTACCAACGAAAAGCTTTGGATATAAATTAATAAATATTCTTGTATTTGAATAACCTATGTTGTTTTAAAATATATATATATATATATATATATATATATATATATATATATATCGCAATATGTATTCTTGTGTATTAATAAAGAACGAGTCAAAATACAAATACAAGAATTATAATTGAATTTACAATTCAAAGCTTTTCGTTGACTAACAGTACCAACATCATCAGGAGTATACCAATATTCCTGATGATGTTGGTACTGTTAGCCAACGAAAAGCTTTGAATTGTAAATTCAATTGTAATTCTTGTATTTGTATTTTGATTTAGTTCTTTATATATATATATATATATATATATATATATATATATATATATATATTAGAGACTAGCCGATTCTTAAAACTTTCGATTATGATTTCGATTCTAAAATTTTTCTTTCGATTCTCGATTCCTTTAGTTTATATCCCTAAATGATATTCTCTATTAATGAATTTAGTTAATAACGTGATCATATGTTGAGGCCTTTTAAAAGTTCCGTTTTATTATAATAGTCTACACAAAACGTTTAACCTTTAATTATAATGAGGAATTACTGAAAGCATGACCAACATAACCAACATATCGGAAAAAGTAATGATTTGTTTAAAATTACAAGTGGGAAGTTCAGTGCACATATAATTTCAGTGGATATAACTTCAGGAATCACAGCGTCATAAATCACAACTTCAGTTTGTATAACTGGAGAAATTGGAACGACTATTTCTTTGTGTTTTGTTTGACATCTATGAAGTGGGGGCGGCCAGACCGGGAAAGAGAGAGAGAAAGGGAGGGAGGGAGGTAGGACGAACCTGCACGAGCAAGAGTGAGACAGAACGACAAGAGCGGTGACAAACAAAAGGATCGGAAATGCTTCCGATCTTCGTGTTGCGTCATAAATAATAATAATATTTTCGTTATCTGAAATCAGCATTTAGTTACATCTTTTTATTCATTTATAACAACTAATACATAAATAAATCCTAGTTGATAATTAGTTATTTTCCCAATAAATTACACCGTACTCGTATTTTAACAGCTAAAAATAACAAGAATTGCGATCGGTATTTTAATCAATAGAGAATCGATTATCGACGATTACTAAATACCATTAGAATCGACGATTCCTGCAATAGAGAATCTGAATTGGCCCATCCCTAATATATATATATATATATATATATATATATAGTCAACTAATTCCATTACCAAATCCTAACCAGTAGAAAACAAAGGCAATTACGTCCAAAATGATGGGCAAAAGTAATCAACTGGTATAATTAACTCTACTTACCATTGGTAACAGCTGGCTTCAAGGCCACTGACGGTCGAGGAATGTCCAGCAAGAAGCTACTGTGTGTATATAATTACTGTAATCAGCCATGACAACCCTAATGTCCTCAAGTTGCCACCTCCATTATCGTCACGAGAACCGCATATTTAGCTCGAGCGTGGAAACGCTTTTATCTGTGGCTAATGTATCCGTGCCATGTTTAGTTCAGATACTGTTCACTGTATTTGTTGCTTAGATGCCCGGCTATTTGTAGGCCTATATATTTATTCAGTGAATAACTTAGTCATTTGAGCTATCTTTAATTACCACATACACAAATATAAATAGATAATAAATGTAGGTGCATATTTGATTAAATTTAATAGCTGATCCATGCGAAATTATTCAAGTTGACCAACGTGCCTTTATGTCATCGCAGATTACAGACTTATCTGTATAGGGGTTTGATGATTTTTTCTGTTCTGCGGCTTTTTTAAGTTTATATACAAGATATAGAAATGTACGTAAGATGAGCAATATGTATTTACACTTTTAGAGTTATGTTATACGAGCGTTAATGCTGCTGCATTGGCCGCGTCGCTCCAGCCTCCCAATGAGACTACGGTGGAGGAAATTATAAGAACGACATTAGAGTCCATGATAACTCGGCGTTAAGTGTCGCCGACGCAACCGGCTGCGCCAGCACAACTCGGCTAGCGCGGCGTACATAATGCGAACCTAGTATACGTAGCGCTACCTCCACTGGCTCACTTGAAAGTGAGCTGTGAAATATCATATTTGATACTAACCAGATGTTGGATTGTTGAAGCAACTAAATAATTAATTATATGTCATAATTACGAAACATCAACTTTCTACATGTTGAAGACGTGTTGGTAAGTTATATTTTACATTTTTTTTAGAAGGGAAGTTTATAATATTGTAGATATAAAACGACTGTTTTGCGAGCCAAGCATTTTCACTTATTAATATAACGCCGACGTTTCTATAACATATTCGTTACCATCTTCAGGCGTGTTTCCCCCGGCATAACGCGACGGCATTAGCGCTCGTGTAACATGGTCCTTACGGAAATGTTACCGTGGTGCAGTGATATGGTTAAATAAATAAAAGGTATGGTAAAATGTCATTCTGGAATATGCTATTAAGAAATTCTGCTCGGTATTATGCCATTAAAATATTTAAAACGTGGCAGACAGACAGCGCAACTGGGCAGACAGTGCAACCGGGCAGACAGCGCAACTGGGCAGACAGTGCAACCGGGCAGACAGTGCAACCGGGCAGACAGTGCAACCGGGCAGACAGTGCAACCGGGCAGACAGCGCAACCGGGCAGACAGCGCAACCGGGCAGACAGCGCAACCGGGCAGACAGCGCAACCGGGCAGACAGTGCAACCGGGCAGACAGCGCAACCGGGCAGACAGTGCAACCGGGCAGACAGCGCAACCGGGCAGACAGCGCAACCTGGCAGACAGTGCAACCGGGCAGACAGTGCAACCGGGCAGACAGCGCAACTGGGCAGACAGCGCAACCGGGCAGACAGCGCAACCGGGCAGACAGTGCAACTGGGCAGACAGCGCAACCGGGCAGACAGTGCAACCAGACAGACAGTGCAACTGGGCAGACTGAAGATAACGCTTTATTTCAAGAATGTAGTTAATTCAAGTTTTAATAGAATCTAGCTATTTAGATTATAAAAAACCTTTTTTTAGATGTTAATAAATTTACTGGATATAAATGTTATTCAACGAATTCAATTTTAATCGGTTCCTAAAATGTTTTAGACGCTCCTAAGGAAGTTTTCATTTGAAAATTGGAATAAAAAAAATATAAATTATATTGAATCAATTATAGCAAGACTTATTTAAATGAAATCTCAATTATATTTATTAATTAATGAAAATTATTCACTAAAAACGTTTCAACTTAATAATGTACGATAAAAAAAGTAACAACCTGCGTGTTAAAACAGCTGTTCTACAGCATAACCTGAGACCTAACATCAGTTATTTGAAAACCCATGTCATAAAATATAAAATTATTATATACAATATTAAGAGCACACGGGTACAATATATTACAGTAAAAATATTTGATTTGCCAACTTGTAACAAACACAATAACATTTCAAAATTAAATTAAATCTCCAAATTAAATTTACAATTAATTTAACTCATTATTATTTGTTTATGTGAGTTTTTGATTCATCACTATACTTTTCGTAAAAAATATCTTAAGATAAATTTTGCATATTATTATATCCCTGGATATTTATTGATAATTTTATCTTTAATAAACCTTAAATTAAAAAATCCTTTTTATAAAATTTTTATAACATATTTGTACGAAAACTATATTAAAATTTGTATTTGAATTATTTCTAAAATATTGACATTAATATGAAGTTTGTTGGAAAACTGATCAATTTCAAGTATTTTTTTAGTTGATACAAGCTAAAAAGATAAATATAATGGTAGATATACTAAAGAATAGCACAAGACAATACGTTTATTAATGTATTTTGTCAACGTTTCGACAATGATATTAGAAAATAAGTTTTTCATATAACCATTATCAAAACAAGTGTCTTGATAATGATTATATGAAAAAGTTATTTTCTGATATCATGGTTGAAACGTTGACAAAATAAATTATTAAAAGTATTAATTGTCTTGTATTGTTACTTAGTATTTCTACCATTACATTTTATTGTTGTTGGCGTTCTCGTATCCATGGATAGACGATTAAGTCTTATAAATGTCTCTAAACTCCGTCAAAGGTCCTGAACACCGCCGCTACCAACAGTGCTGCATCAGGACTGTACAGGATTTCCCTGAGTGAAACCATTCTTTCAGTCTATTCGCGGTGACAGCTGGGCATTCCAAGATATGAGGTGGGCTCCAGAGCAATGGACACACAATCTTGGTTTGTCCGGATGAGATAATCTTCATGTCCCTGTAATGGTCAGTTCTAAGCCTGGCAATGGTTGATGCATTGACCCTAGGACAGTCAAATTCCGTTATGAGAGGTTTTTTTATATTTATGAGTCATTATTCTATATTTGGCCACTGCGTTAGCATCAGCAAGTGTGATGGTGGTGGACGTTTGATGAAAATCTCTTATTTTCTTTGCCCAAAATCCCCACACATTCATTTCCACCTATGTTATATTTTATACAACATTATATTTTATTACCCAGACTCTAATATCACTATTATAAAAAGAGAAATCTTATCATTCTTCTGGAGTGGGGGTTGACTCGTTTCCATGCGAGGCTGAAGTAAAGGTAGAACTATTTTTTGTAAAGAAAGTAGCATTTTTTACTTTTATTTATTATAAAAGATTACCCCAAACACTTGCTTAATCCTCTTAGAGATGTGTTTAGGCAGAGGAGCGGCGTGTCCTTGTCCACATGGTCTCTTGGTAAAACAATGGTCAGACAACAGGTGAAGACACCTACTCATCCATCCGGCAGCCTAGCAGACCATGAAGTGGTGCAAACCCTGGCAGGTGCGCCGACAGTTTATCTCCTCCACTGGTCTCCGCAATCTGGCCTCGGCTAGGTTGCAGCTGGTTGCAAACTCACGGATTTTCCAAGTGTGTGACTTTGTGACTTTCGAAATTGAAGTTAAATAATTCCAAAGATTTATTTTTAAAGTAAAAAAATACAATCTTGTAACAGTGTAATTTCCGTCAAGTTATGGCTTGGATCACCTCAAAGTGAATTAAACTATAGCATATGGTTTCATGCAACAGCTGATTTTGTGTCATAGATTATGTTGTATTACAACGGTTTCATAGGGTATGTTACATTATTTATTGAACATTGGTTAAGAAAAAGGTTATTATTAAATAGCTTAGATCACTTAATAAATATAATAATTTATTTAAATGTTAAATGATTAATGATTATGTTTAAATGATAAATCCAAACAATTCAATGTAACAATAATAAAAAGTTATGTATTTTAATCCAAATTTTTTAAATGAAAACATTCTTAGTTGCATCTGATAATTTTTAAGAACTGATATCAAACGAATTTGTTAAAACAATTTGTATTCAGTAAATATCTAATAAATGTTTTTTTACAATATTTGATTTATAACAACCAATATTAGTCTTTATTAAATACATTCCTCAAATAAAGATGTAAATTAATGAAAAATGAATTCATATTTTTTTTTTAACAAACTATCAGCTCTAATTTGTTATTTGTAGTATAAATTTTGGTGTTAAATATAAATATTCTGTATTATTGTTTTTTTATATTATAACAAATGTCTAGGTAATTTCTTAATACCCAAGATTATATATTTTTCTCAATTTAAAATGTCTGCAGACGTGACTATAACAGATTTCCCCCAAGTGCCACAACCAATTTGTTGTCACCTTTTTCCTTTATCACACGTGGCAGTTTTTTGCATTAAATTAAATACAATAATTTTCCTAATGAGAAAATGCATGTACGAAACACTTTCAATAAGTTACTAAAACAGTAGAACAGCTGTTATAAAGCATAGGTTATGTTACTTTATTTATATTAATTGTAATTATTTACCTAATAAAAAGCAACTAAAATAAAAATTTTCTTGGTTGACGTTAGTAGGAGTTGACATAAAACAATTTTTGTTTATTTTACTCATTTAAATTATTTTATGTATTTTTATGATACAAATATTTAAAATAAAAACAATGCTATAAATCTAAAGACAATCTATAGTTTAATCTGTATGAATAGTTATAGCTGCATATAAAAGAATTGCAGTCGGATAAATTCTATGCATGAACCTTTCCACAACCCTTCCCTTAAGGGGGAGAGGCAAAATTATGTGCCCACACAATGTTATAGTAGCCTTCAACTTATGTATCTGCAAATTACAACACGATGTACAAAATTAAATACACGAGAAAACATTTGATCATACAGTCAAAGATAT
This sequence comes from Prosapia bicincta, assembly GCA_036971475.1. NCBI lineage: Eukaryota > Metazoa > Arthropoda > Insecta > Hemiptera > Cercopidae > Prosapia > Prosapia bicincta. Next base: position 328,460,418 of record JBAIZL010000001.1, read on the forward strand.
TAATTTTAATAATGCAACGATATAGAAAATATCGCCTCTATTACATAAGGACTTTTTCGAGTTCTAGAAGGAAACATGCAAAGCACTTTAGTACAGAGTTTCAAATTCCACTTTGTTGGTCTACAATTGTGTGCCACTGAAAACGCCTAACATGTGATTTAATTTGACTCAGCAATCAAACACTTTATTTTTAATTTTAGTGTGACCAGTAAATTATGGAGCCAACTGTTGGGTATGGTGCGTGCGTGTGGTCCCCTGGTTTTGTTGTGTGTTTTCTGTACGTGCGTGAAGATGAGCGCCACGATATTCATATAAGGTTTACCTACGCACGCGCGTTTATGTGCGTGAGCGCCAGTAGCCAGCTACAAAGCTGTGTTATTCATCAAAGCGAGTTAAGCCAAAACGATCGAGTATTCCAGTAATAGCACGCGTACAGAAGCGGTGGCTCGTAATTACAGGTTGTCAGCCCGTCAGTGTTGGTCGTCTCGAAAACCGAGGGAAATTATCCACTTACGTAGCAAAGGTCGTTCGTAAGGGTTTAGAAGATTGGCTCCATCTCGGCTGAGAGGGGAGAGTTATGCTATTTTCCTGCTTATCTGTGGTCTAGCACATGCGCCAGTGCGTTGTGCGGAAACGTGTAGACGAAAGAAAGATGGTGAAAAAAGAAGAATGGGGACAAGGAGTACGAGTCTTTCTACTCCGTATCCTTGTCAAAGAAAACAAGATAGATCCTTAATGGGGAACATCTCCTGCCTACCAAATCACTTCACCCACGAATCCAACCTCGGGGCAACGGGTACGTGTCTTTCTACTCTATCTCCTTGCCAAAGAAAACAAGATACATCCTTAATGTGGACCATCTCCTGACTAGCATATGAAACCATTATCACCACGAATCCAACCTCAAACTCGTTACTCTCGTTCGAGTGGCCAGCGTCAGACCCGAGACGTGTGGCTTACTACTACGACCCGTGATACCAGTATGCAAGAGTCTTGCGACCTTACTGTAAAGCCCCTGGGACAAGAATATCTCTAACCATACATTAAGGTTTCGACTGCTTTTACAGAACTCTTCGGGACCAGCAGAACAGCCATGATTCCCCTGAGTGCCCTGTCTGATTAGTTTGGTCCAGGTTGTGTAATCGGACCTTCATCCACTCACGATTGGCTGTACCTAAGGCCCGGTTCCGCAGACTGGATACTTGGGTTCTAGGATGCCATAATCCATCCGATGAGACCTGTATTTGTCATTTATCGCATTCATTTCGTCATTTGCTTTAACCATATACGTCTTCTTCAGTGAGATTTATTTTTCACATTACAATTTGTATTTGTTTGTCCCATTCCAATCTAACAAGCTCCTTTTCATCTTGTAATAAGTTTCTATTTCAAACTGTCAGAGGTCTCATTCAATCTTCATATTTGCTCATACCTAATCAGTTTTCGTTTTTCTATTTTTTCATTTAGTGTCTCTTTTACATTAATTTATTTTCGTACTTTGTCTCAACGCCTGCAGCTCTTCTTCTAAAGCATCATTCTAATCGCGTGTGTGCTGTTTTCCATTATTTTATTTAGCACCCGTGACTTAGAACAGTATAGTGAGTAACTTTCTACAGTATTAGAGTTCTAGTGTTTAGTTTTGCTTGTGACGTCATCGATTTAAGTAGCTGCGTATAAACGTCGCATTATTGTTTTATAAATCCCTTCTATTAGTTCACACTCCCCTTATATACATATTGTACAAAATTTCAATCGTCAATAAAATAATTTTTATTCATCCAATCAGGTTCAAATACATTTTGTTAACCTATAGTGGATTGTACTTGACGTTAATACAGTTTTTTTTCAAATATTTATTCCATAATTAAGTTGTAAAAATTGGTGGGGGGGATGTAAGGCAGGATTCAAACTGAGTATTTTCATGATCAAAGTTTAGCACTTAAAAACTCAGCAAACTTCCCCACAGCTAAAAGAATAACTTAAAGAGATATATGAATTTTTCCTTTGCCCCCTTCTGGTTGTCGTGGAAACCTCCATTGTACAACCTTAAATTGTTGCCTTGGTTACCACAAAATATCATTAAAAATGCTCTTATAGAATTCGCTTTCTTTTTTTCCACTTAATATTGTTTTTCTGATATATATATATATATATATATATATATATATATATATATATATATATATATATATATTAAATATGGTGATATGTTTTCTTGTAATATAGTTAATGAATTAAAAATATTTCAAAAACAAGAATACTTTTAATGAATATATTTATTCAAAGCTTTTCGCCGATAAAATAGTACCAGTATCTTCAAAAAAATAATTATCTAATATTTTTACAAACTTAAATCCTTTTAATTTTAAGGATTTAATTTTGTAAAAATATTTGATAATCATTTTCCTGAAGATGCTGGTACTATTTTATCGGCGAAAAGCTTTGAATAAATATATTCATTAAAAGTATTCTTGTTTCTAAAATATTTTTAATTCATTAATTATATATATATATATATATATATATATATATATATATATACATATATATACTTATATATATATATATATATATATATATATATATATATATATATATATATTAGTTGTAATTATAAAATGAAAAGAACTCAAATAAATTTTTGTTTGGTAGACGGTAGTAGGAATTGAGTTTGAATTTTTTTTGTCTTACGTTTTTCTATTTTACTTTGTTTATTACGTGTGTCCTGTATCTGTTAAATTTATTTCAGTATTACAACCTCTTTATTTGTGTTACGAAAACATTGTGGATTTGAAAGTTTTACTGAAGAGGCAAATTTTCTGAACAGATTTACTGAAGAGGTTATTTTTGCCGTAATTTAGTTCGGAGGCTAAATTTAAAATAATAACAAATTGCACTGGGATTCATGCGACTGTGAAGAGTTGGTCTGTCTGGTTATTTTTTCAAATTATTTTGGAAAACTTTCAGCGTTGAACAAACTCGTTGCTATGACAACACCTTATTTTTGTTTAAAACCTAAACTATTTACTAAGCTGTGTTTTAGTGATCTCAATAAATATTTATATCGATCAGCTGATTCTGAATCAGCATTTTAGGAATTTATTATAACAAAAAGTAAATGTTAACATAGTTCTAGTGTATAACATGTCTTTGTGTTGATACATCTAATCAGGGACTAGTGCCATGTTGTTACTTCGCTGTCAACAAGCTTAATCTGAGTCGTCTGTGAGACGTGCCCGTCGGGGGCTAACAGCCACCTTACAAGTTGAAACATATTTTTGATTACATATCCACTGTAATTTTCTAATGAGTACAGTGGAATTAAGGTGTTCCAATTTTATACTTCAAAATACTTTTTTAATTTTAATTCGGCTACAATTCTATAACGTATACAATGAAATTTATTTGTTCTAATTGTATAATTACTTCAAAATACCTTTTTAATTTTATGTCGATTACAGTTGTCTAATGTTTACAGTGGAATTACGATCTCTCACTGTTTTTCTTAAAATACCTTTTTAATTTTAATTTGACTATAATTTTGTGCTGTTATAACATAATTACGATCTTTCATCCAAATACATTTTTACTTTTAATTACATTTTAATGTTTTCAGTGGAGTTACAATGTTCCAATATTGTAGCTACAAATACTTTTTTTAATATTAGTTTCATTGTATTTCTATAACTATGTAATGTTTATAATAATATTATTTTGCAATGGTATGATTCTAAATAGGTTTTAAATTTTAATTTCACTACAATTGTATAATATTGATAGTAAATATGCTGCTCCGATGTTTACTTCCGAATAATTTTAAATTTTAAATACATATACTCGTGGAATTTTGATGTCACTGAAATAATGTATAGTTCCAAATGTATAGTTCTAAATACCTTTTTAATTTTAATGTCACAATAATGGTGTAATATTTACTGTAGAATTATAAAGTTCCTAATGCCATCCTAACCAAATAACCTGAACGTTATATGTGCCCGCAATTAGAGTTAGGCCTACAATTTAAAATGTTGAATATTATTGAGTTTACTTTGCGAAACAAAACCCCAAAAATATCGTGTAGTTTGCCAGTTAGTGGTAAGTAAAATGGAAGGGCTTACAAAGTGAATGACGCCAAAGCTGTTACCACTACAATTTATTATTTCCTATTGCTCAATCTTTACCCACAACAGCACTCTGACCCCTAATGCACCGACTAATGCAGTGCGGCACCTGTTTGCTTTTAGGCCTTGTTTTGACTTCGGCCAGAAACCCAAAATGCAGTTTCCTGTAACAGAGAGTGGTTTGATAATTTATCAAACAAATTGGTCGGAAATGAAATTCTGAAATATTTTTTAATATAGGCATATATGACTATATAACTGACACACACACACACACACACACACACACACACACACACACACACACACACACACACACACACACACACACACACACACACACACACACACACACACACACACACACACCACACACACACACACACACACACACACACACACATACATATATATATATATATATATATATATATATATATATATATATATATATATATATATATATGTGTGTGTGTGTGTGTGTGTGTGTGTGTGTGTGTGTGCGTGTGTGTGTGGGGGGAAAATAAGAGAAATACAAAAACAAGAATAATTAATTGAGTCATACAAATCAAAGCTTTTGCAAACAGTACAAACATCATCTGGAATAATATTAACAGGGTTATTCCTGATGATGTTTGTACCGTTTGCCAACGAAAGTTTTGAGTTGTATGACTTAATAAATTATTCTTCTATTTGTATTTCTCTTATTTTTTCCTTATTACGCATGAATACATATATACTTACATATATATCTTAAACTTTAATGTACTTCAACAAGAATCTTACTTGGTATACTTTCGAGAGCTTATTAATTATAGTGCTCTCATTTTCGAGCTTTTTAGGAAATTGTAAAAATACACTCTTGTCTCTCTCTCTCTCCCTCTCCTCTCTCTCTCCCTCTCCTCTCTCTCTCCCTCTCCTCTCTCTCTCTCTCTCTCTCTCTCTCTCTCTCTATATATATATATATATATATATATATATATATATATATATATATATTTAATGTAGTTAGCTTACAAATGGCATCACTGAGCTTAATTAGATTATTCACATTATTTCACAAAAAACTCACTACATTTTCCTTCACAAATATTTTTATTTATTGAAAATAATAAACCACAGTGTAAGTACTATTATTGGTTTATCCCAAACTCATAAAAGGGTTATAAATATTTTCTCTAATATTTATCATCTAAAAAAATTGATTCAAAATAACCGTTTTTAGGAGAATTTTGAAACTCTCATAAGGCATTGCAAAGTTAGATAGCCTGTAAAACAAGTTGACATTTATAAAACGTGGCGGTAAATTTAAACTATAACTTTGACGTAATTTTGATGTAAAGCTCGATGATGGTTTCATTAGAATTGCGTTTGAGCAATATATTTTTTATTTTAAGTTGGTATTAATTGATTATGTTGGATGTGCTCTCTTGTAAGAAATTGTTAAAAAATACAGTTAAATTTATTTACAATGTTATTTAAAACTGGTTGTTATTTATCTAAGAATGAAGATTGAGTGAATCAATTTCCATAGTGAGTAAATCAGCGAACCATTATAGACAATCAACCATTGAGGAGCTTGTTAGCGTTAGAAGACAACAAATTTAGGGCTTTAAAAAGCTATATCTCATTTCTTCCGCTTGTTAATAATTTCATCAGCTATGACTTAAACGGAATGAAGTCATTAAGCATGTCATTCATAAAAACCCGTTGAGTCGTAACAGTACGGAGCATGACGGGGCGGAAGTTGATCATTACCACTTCCTCCCTCTCTCGCGGGGTTGTTGGCGAGGGTGAGAGTGGGATCTACGGTCTGACTGGCTTTATCTTTGACTTTAAGCACGTGGATGTTTAACGAGAATTGGTTTGATAAGTGAAGCGTTAAGATTAGACTTGGTGGCGGCGGCGACAAAGAGGTTGCGGTGGGTTCTAGGAAGGCGCAGAGGTGAGATGTCCTTGTTGCGAGGACAAAGGGCTTTGCGGTTTATGCGTGAGCACAAACTTTATCTTAATAAATTTAATAAATTGTCATTTAAAATAATATTAATACACGTGTAGAAATAGATATTTGGAAATATATTTCTAAAATATTTTTTTAATTAAAAAAACCCTAACTTTTAATGGTTACGTCAAAATACTAGTATTACGATATTAAATACGGCTGAAGTATTTTGCTCTTCGCCGAGGGTTTGCAGCACATAATGTATAGTGGTTTCAACCCTTGGTCATGTCTAAAGTTGTATAAAATGAATGCGTTTCTACTTTTGTTAATTTGATATGTCCATCGACTAGGCGAATGCCCTTTCACAATACCTGGGACCATCAGGCGTTGTAGGTCGTTGTTACAGCAACATTTCTGTTGGTAACTGTTCAATGATTAATCAAGGAGTATCTGGTTCTCTCTCCGTGTGCAGCCGTTAATACTCTGTCAGAGCAAGAGGGGATCTATCATATCTTCTTGTCCCATAATGATAAGTTAAAGAATAGTCGTTGATCAAAACAAGTAGGTATTGTTTGTTGTTGCGCGCACACACACACACAGTTTCTAAACAATTCTTTTTAACAATGTTTGTAATATTTCGTAGTCTTAAAACTTATTCGTGGCTTTTTCGTGGCCCTAAAAATAGGTCACAAAAACCAAAACCTAGGGCGAAGATGCCCAATGCCCTTAATAATTAGGTAATGATCAAGGCAAATTGCCTGTATTTTTGCTCTTAGTAATAGCACTTATTTGATATAAACGTGTTATATAATCTCCAAACAGCACAAAAAAAGGGTCAAACCTAAGGCTATATGATTAGATCTACAGGTGTAAAGCGCCAGATAGGGACTGGATGCAGCCGCGGCGACCCGAATCTGACCCTACATGTCTTGTGGATTCGATATAGGCAGACGAAGGTGTAATCACGCAGGCTATATGTAGAGGCACAGGTATGATTAATTAATATTTAGGCTGATGTGTGTGCATTTACTTTTGTACCGCGATGGTGCTGTTATCTTGGTGATATTTTTGATAATCACTATAAACATTTTTAAGATTATAGTAGTGAATGGAAAGATCTCAGCGTGACGACCTGGTAGTTATTTTATAAGATTCAATACACACTCGTTTGCTAGAGAATTAACTTTATTTGTATACTTATATTTAGAATAGTTAGGCTTGCCACGGACACTTGAAACTATTACAATTTTACACCTGTAAACGTTTATCGCATCAGTTCCAAAACCTATTAAAGACATTTTAGATTACAAAAGCAACAAATGTCTGCCCCCCTACTTTTGAGCTCCACCTCACATCCTTTGAGTTCGTCACGTGCCTACCCTTTCTTCAAGACACCTCAAAGGCATCTCTTACTACACATTTACATTTTTTGTTTAGGCCACAACAACATTTAAAAGTTCAAAAAGTAATTTGAAATTTTAATTTGTTTGGAGAATAATTGCTAAAAAATGTCAGCTGTGTTAAAATGTACGTAGACAAAAATTTAAAATATTTAAAAAGTTTATTATAATTTTTACCACTAACATTTACTCGGAGGGGTAATTTTTAACGTAGGCTACACCTATTCGCATTGTTTTATGAAAAACAAAGAAAAACGTACACATTTACTTTAAAGAAGTAACCAAAAAACAAACGCAATGATGGAAAGTTTTATAAGAACAATTTAGACATCCCGGTGTGTTTTACTAAGTGAAATTTAATTACACTTTATACATAGTATTAACTTGGCGAAAACCCCATTACTGACTGATATTTTTCAGCAGATGCGTTTCGCACTAGGTCAGTGCATTGTTCAATGCTGTGAGTAACGGACAAGACTGTTGCTCAGGTGTAGTGTATTGAGTCTGTGGTGTATTATTGTTCACAGAGTAATTCTTAATTGTGTTTTCAAATATAGTATTTGATTGTTTGTGTGTTTTGTCGTTTAGAATGTGTTGTGGATAGTATTTGTTGTATTTGTACATCTCGTAGTTTTCTATCGTGTTTAGTTTGTTGCTTTTTTTTATGTGGTGTAGGATTTTTATATTGGTGTGTGAGTGAAATTTAATGTTCAGTAATTGCAAGTAAGCTGGACATGGCCATGCTTGGGAATATGCAAAAGCACGACCTTGAACCGTCAAGACGGGGATTTTACTATTGTTAGTCTGAAAGGGAATATCTCGTGTCACTTACCTTGTTTTATGTAAGCAGTTTGTATTTCCAAGGTCTTGCAGCGTATAAGGAGTGGATGGTGATTACTGCGTTATTCCACATCGGCAGAACTGAGCGAAACCTGCACCGAGAAAAGTTAATTAGTGATTTATCAAACCTTCTTTGTTCTTCTTTTAAGCTTATTCCTTAATGTTCTTGACAACGTTAAATAATTTTATTAATCACTTAAACAATAGTTTATGACTATTCGAACTTTAATTTTGTAAATTTGTTAAAACTTACTGAGACAGAACGTTTTTGATCGCTATGTGGCGATCTTCATCAGTGTCTTCTGCCTCAGTTCTGTCTCAGTAAGTTTTAACAAATTTACAAAATAAAGTTCGAATAGTCATAAACTATTGTTTAAGTGATTAATATGATTCACCGAACGTAATGGATTACAAAATTTAATAACTTAAATAATTGTTTTTGGGCTAATTAAACTAGAGCCTAATAATTTTACTTTGCTAATATCTTTGCTTTTTCAATTCCTTCTATTAGTTCTTATTCCCCCTATATATATATATATATATTTGTAGTTATGCAACACTGTTTTCTTGTATACAAATAAGATTCTTGTTTAAGTACATAAGTGAAAGTGATATATATTGTACAAATTTTCAATCGTTAATAAAATACTGTTTTATTCATCCAATCAAGTTCAAATACATTTCTTTTAACCTATATTGGACGACAGTTGATATTAATAGAGTTTTTTTCAAATATTTATTCAATAATTGAATTATAAAAATTTGGGGGATCTATGTCGGATTCGAACTGAATATCTTCATGTTCGACGTCTAGCGCTTTGGTACTAAGGAAACTCTAATCTTTTTCTCAATTATATTTGTATTTCCCCTCTCCCATCTGGTTATCGTGGAAACCTCCATTGCACAATTCTAAATTGTTGCCATTGTTACTACACAATATCCTAAATATTATTGTAGGATTAAAAATGTTTGAAAAGATTAAAATAAACAAATAAACTGAATTAACGTTATGGAATCTTACTTCAAAAACGGACAACGCGAAAGGAAAGCGAAAAGAAACTACATCACAATGCAAACGACGAAAACCAGAAAGCGTAAAAATAGTAACAAACAAAAATAATAGTCCAGCGCCATACATACAAAGGAAAATGGAAAATTGCAAGGAAATTCGCTTTCTGTATTGATACTTAATATTGTTATTCTGACATATGTATATACATATTTATATTAGAATTCTAATTTTAAAGTAAAACTAATATTATATACAACTTTTCTTTGTTGATTTAAGGAGGAATTGACTTTACAAATTCCTTTTATGTTACTTGTTTAAACTTGTAGTGGATGGCCCTTGATGTTAATACAGTTTTCTCAAAAACATTTAATGAATTAATTGTAATAATTAATTTTGCTTTCCATTTTGCCACATAATATTGTTTGTCTGTCATATGTATATATACCGATTATCGTTTCTGAATGTCCCATTTCGCTAATTTCTTACTGACCTAATCGGTGTTGTTATTCTTAATATATATATATATATATATATATATATATATATATATATATATATATATATATATATATATGTAGAAGTTAATGATGCCAAGTTAAGTTTACTCACACACCAATATAGACACCAATCTACAAATCCTGCACTACATCAACAAAAGCGACAAACTAAACACGATAGAAAGCTACGGAATTTACAAACACCACAAATTATATCCACAACACATTCTAAACTACAAAACGCACTCACAATCAAATACTATATTTGAAAATATAATTAAGAATTACTCTATGAACAATAATACACCCCAAACTCACATCAATACACCACAGCTGAGCAACAGTCTTGTCCGTGACTCACAGCATTGAACAATGCTCTGACCTATTGCGAAACGCATCTGCTGAAAAAATATCAGTCATTAATGGGTTTTTCGCCAAGTTAATACATAACGTGTAATTGAATTTCACTTAGTAAAACACACCGGAATGTCTAAATTGCTGTTATAAAACTTTCCCATCATTCCGTGTAGAGCTTTGTTTTTAGGTTACTTCTTTAAAGTAAATTTGTACGTTTTTTTTTTGTTTTTCATAAAACAATGCGAATAGGTGTAGCCTACGTTAAATGTTAATGATAAAAATTATAATAAATTATACTTTTTAAATAATTTAAATATTTTTCAACGTACATTTTAACACAACTGACTTTTTTTTTATCAATTATGCTCTCTTTCTCTCTCTCTCTCTCTCTCTCTCTCTCTCTCTCTCTATATATATATATATATATATATATATATATATATATATATATATATATATATATATATATATATTCACTTTCACTATATGTACTTAAACAAGAATGTTACTTGGTATTTAACTTTCAAAGATTGGTAGTATCTCTATCATCAAGCATCACTGACCGGGAATTGTAGTAAACTGCGAGTTGTTTGGAATATATGTTCCTTATTGTACCCTTATTGTTCTATTTTCGGATTCACTGCACTGTGGGAGTCTTTTAAGTTTGTCTTGGGGTTACTTTTGTCTATTAGGTTGAATAATTTATCGTTTTTTGATTTTATTTGTATTTGTTCGTTTATGATATTATTTGTATGTTTATAAATTTGTAGTTGTTCCCAGATTGTCATTTTGATGCCTTTTTGTACTTTTTTTTAATATGTGTACGTTGTCTAATGTGGAGAATGTGTGTTTGTTTTTGATGGCGTTTGTATCTAAGTTTGAGTTATATATATATATATATATATATAAAGAGAGTGTGAAGGAATTTAAAAAAAAGATACATTTGGTAACCACTCCTCTTTATCATTTATTTAATACGCAAGTACCATAACAGTTCCGCTGTAAGGTGAGTTGGACTTGAGTTTGTTAAATGACCGTCGTTCCACGTCAGCACATGTTTTTGTAATGATTTTGCTGTTCACGTTTATACTTCATAATAAGGCGCTGAAGACGCGAATGGTATCCACTTCAAGCCCACTCGAAACGACTTCATCGAAACGTAATGGGTCTTAATTTAAGCTTCCAAACCTACACTTCTCGTTCGGATTGGTTCCGCTGTTATCTCTGCATCGGCCTCGCTTTGTGTTCATTACACTCTTCGGACGAGAAGGACGTAGTCGATCCGAAATCTCTGCTAAAGTGGTTGCAATATGTTTGTTACGACTAAAGCACTATCGATAATTGTTTAGAGATACAATTGTACCTCTGTTGTAGGATTACAAATGGTATTATACTTGTCAGTTTAGGTTGTCCTTGGACGAAGTGTTTAAAAAACACTTTGAATTGGCCAAAGACGTCATTTTAAAGTTTTAAATAGCAAGGAAAGTTTTTATAATAGAAAAGCTGCTTAGAAGAATGCTGCTTTGAAAAGTGGTGATGTTGTTTCTATTATATATTCAACTATTGGTAAAATTGCTAGTTATTTGATTAGCAAAAGCTACTGAATGTTTTACCATAAGTTATATACGAAAGGATATTATCTAAAAGGTTATTAAATACTTTAATTATTAGATAATTCAAAAGGATATATATATATATATATATATATATATATATATATATATATATATATATAGGCCTATATATATATTTGTATGTGTGTGTGTGAGCGCGCGCGCGCGTGTGTGTAATAAAATATGTATTCTTGTGTATACATTCAAAACTTTTAGTTGACAAACAGTATCTACGAAAATGTACCTTCATCAGTATTTTCCTGATGATGTTAGTACTGTTTGCGAACGAAAAGCTTTGAATTGTATAATTCAATAAATTGTTCTTGTATTTTTTATTTTCTCTTATTTTTTCATATAATATATCATATTTCTCTCTTTATCACGCCTTTCTTTCTTTCGCTTTCTCGTACATACTCTCTATCGATACTATGATGGGGTGTCCTATACCTCCCGCTTGGAAAGAGAATGAAGTATGGGCAGAATATGGAAGATGTCCCTGCGATATTGTCGATTTGAGAGTCATGTCTGTGTATATGTGCCAGAGTCCCTTATTAAGTACGCCGGCATTCTATTAGATGTAAAAGCAAAATGTATACTAACTACCCTACAATACGGTGTATGCATTAGTGCCTTGATTGAGATAATGTATTAGGGCTTATGCTGTATGTTTGTTGCATTTTTTGTTATGAGCCTTGTGTCGTACTGTTTGGCACAAAGTTATCATAAAGGGTATCCTATGTTACAATGAAAAATATGTAGTGAAAATCGCTTTTGGGTTACCATGGGAACTAGTGGGTATTGGTGAGTGTTTTTTGGCGACGAGGGTGTGGTGTTGATCTTGCAATTAAGTAGTGCATGAGTTACAACAGCGACGATGGACTAGTGGTGAGCGTTATTAAGGCGAGGGGAGAAGTGACGTAAGTTACTAAGGCGACTAAACAATAGTGGTGTGAGTTATAAAGGCGACCAGGGGATAGAAGTCATGGTTACTGTAGAAAAGTGGGAATAGTGGTTAAAAATTAAATGGCAAATAAGGACTTGTGGTGAGAGGTACAGTGGCGACGAAAAAGCAGTGGTGAGCGTTCCTAAAACAATTAAGGAGTTGTGGCGAGAGTCACAATAGCGACAAGGGGATAGTAGAGATCGGTAGTAAATCAACGAGGTAGTAGTGACGAACGTCACCATGGCGACTCGTTTTTCACAGAGCTTATGGGGCCATTGTATTCTCTCATCCACCCCCGCAACTCTCCCAAAGGTAATGGTTGCGACTGACATTGGCTTCCTTTAACCAGAGACGTAGGAGCTGTGTCCCATATACGCTTCCCAAGTTTATTATATCCATTTATGAATATATCATCTCTAATAATACATCACTGTATTAATATATCTTTAATCTAATTTTGTGATCCTACATCTTTGTTTCATATTCTATGATTTCAATTTGAATTATACGTTTATATTCTAACAATGGTAAACGTATAGTTCACTGAGATATGATGATTTCATCACTTACTATGACAGACGTAGGAGAATGTATTGGACATTTTATAATGTTTGTAAACTTGAAATTAGATGACGGGTCAATAAACAGTAACTGCCTTTTTGTATATTATGTTATATTGTATTACTTATTTCAGAGCTGACCTAGTTACCTACGTTTTACTAGCGGCACTTTGAAAGCACACCCGATTCAGTATAGTAATACTAGGCTTAGCCACCAGGCCGCGTTCCCATCGCACAACAATCAGGCGGACTATAATTGCCAGCCTGTTTGCATAATCTTCAATGAATTTATCAGCTGTGATCTACCATAACAATACAACTCAGGCTACATTCACCTGTATTAATAGACAAAATTAAACACTAGCCTGTCTCACGCAGAGTCTCTCAAAGCAATTATGTTTGAGTTTAAGATGGTTCTCACGACGGCAACAACTTAAGCGTATCCATCTACCGGAAATGGACTTACAACTACCGGATATATACACTAGCCTGTACAGGACAGCCGTGACTTCGCCTAGGGGTGAAATCAAGCCGGTCCTTGTAATGCGGAAATCGACTTGATTGGTCAAAACAATAAAAGTTTTACGAAAGACTTTCTTAAGCAGAATAATATGTAAATGAACTTCCTTCATATGTATCTGCCGGATGTTTCATGTAAAGCCATCCTAACCAACCTGGGCATGTTTTGTTAAATGTTTTCATAATTAAATGTATTTATTTCATAAAATAAACGCAGGAAAAAGGTTACTGTAGACTAAAAGGCCACAATTATGTCACCTGGTCTAATTGCCATGCCTGAGTGAAAGCTGTCACAAACTTTTTGTCGTTGTTTTTTTTACCAAAACAACACAGGACGCCAAGTGCTGGCACATCATAGGGAAAATATATAACTATTAATAATGCCACGTTGCCAAGTTTCTGAATATATGGTTGTATACGCAAAGTAATATTAACAGCTACATATTTTCCATATATTTGTTTTACTAGTAACTTCAAGAGGTTGCAAAGATTGCTCTACGTATATGAATTTGTAATGTTTTGTTATGCAGTAAATTCCCGTTTCGTTTTACACAATTGTTTCAGGAGCAATCTTTGTTCTAGAAGTAATTTTAAAAAATGTTTCCAGGGCTATTGATAATTTCTATGAGTTGCCAAATATTTTTTTTATATTTCTATTAGGAGTAAATGACAAAAGGTTGCAAAGTTTCTTGATACTTTGAATTAGACGTAATATCAACTGCTATCATGTCTGCAGATAATTTACACAAAAAGAAAGATTAACAAGTTCTTGGATGTATTCGTATCAGGAGTAATAACTAAGATTGACAAATTTCTTCATATAATTGTATCAGGAGAAATATCAACTGGTTACCAGATTTCTTGACATTGTTGTCCCTACCCTCATATTGCCAAGTGTTTAAAAATGTTTGTATCAGGAGAAATATCAACTGGTTACCAGATTTCTTGACATGTTGTCCCTACCCTCATATTGCCAAGTGTTTAAAAATGTTTGTATCAGGAGAAATATCAACTGGTTACCAGATTTCTTGACATTGTTGTCCCTACCCTCATATTGCCAAGTGTTTAAAAATGTTTGTATCAGGAGAAATATCAACTGGTTACCAGATTTCTTGACATTGTTGTCCCTACCCTCATATTGCCAAGTGTTTAAAAATGTTTGTATCAGGAGAAATATCAACTGGTTACCAGATTTCTTGACATGTTGTCCCTACCCTCATATTGCCAAGTGTTTAAAAATGTTTGTATCAGGAGAAATATCAACTGGTTACCAGATTTCTTGACATGTTGTCCCTACCCTCATATTGCCAAGTGTTTAAAAATGTTTGTATCAGGAGAAATATCAACTGGTTACCAGATTTCTTGACATGTTGTCCCTACCCTCATATTGCCAAGTGTTTAAAAATGTTTGTATCAGGAGTATTAACAGAATGTTGACAACGTTTTCATTATATTATTATCAGGGATAATGACAAAAGGTTCCCAATTCTTCGTTACATTTGTATTAGGAGTAATAACAACACATTACTAAACTTCAAGAAAATTTTGTCCCTGCCGTGAAATAACATCGTATTGCCATGTGTCTAAATGTGTTTGTATCAGAAGTAATAACAAAAGTTTGACAATTTTCTTATTACATTAGTGTATCAGGAGTAATAATAACAGGTTGCTAGGTTTCTCCCTATATTTGCCGCAGCCTAATAATTATCGTGATGCTAAATGTCTATCTGTGTTTGTATCAGGAGTTATAACAAAAGGTTGACAATTTTCTTATTACATTAGTGTATCAGGAGTAATAATAACAGGTTGCTAGGTTTCTCCCTATATTTGCCGCAGCCTAATAATTATCGTGATGCTAAATGTCTATCTGTGTTTGTATCAGGAGTTATAACAAAAGGTTGACAATTTTCTTATTACATTAGTGTATCAGGAGTAATAATAACAGGTTGCTAGGTTTCTCCCTATATTTGCCGCAGCCTAATAATTATCGTGATGCTAAATGTCTATCTGTGTTTGTATCAGGAGTTATAACAAAAAGTGATGATTTTCACGTTGTATCAGAAGTAATAACAACAGGCTGCCAAGTTTCTCAATATATTTGACCCCTACAGAGCAATAACAACAGGTTGCAAAGTTTCTCAATATATTTGACCCCTCCCAGAGTAATAATATCTTATTGCTAAGTGTATAAATGTGTTTATATTGGGAGTACAGTATTAACAATATCGTTGCCAATTTTCTTGTTATATTACATTAGGAATAATAACAACAGGTTGCCAAGTTACTCTATATATTTGACCCCCACAGAACAATAACAACAGGTTACCAAGTTACTCTATATATTTGACCCCCACAGAGCAATAACAACAGGTTGCCAAGTAATGACGCGAGCAATTAATTTTGTTTTCGGAAGCAGTCGAGCCTTCCACCTGATGATGTTCTTCCTGTCTTCGTACTGTGTGGGAACAACAGGCCATGCGTGGCGTCCATGTGAAACAATTAGGCCTACTGCTTCATTATGTCGATGTCTTGAGCAACTCGATACGGCCTCCTATGTATCGTATTCGTGCCTAGATCATGTGAATACGCTCAGCGGGGTAAACCTGCCGATAGCTCTAAAGGGGTCGTTTAAACGTGGCCTGTCAAAGGTGAAGGTGAAAAATTTAATATTTCAGATAATTAAGAAATCACTAACAATATGAGCCTGCAGTGTGATTTATTGAATATTTTGAAAACGTCGTATTTGAAAATGATTTTCACAAAACAGCGAGTGTTTACTCGATGAAAACTTATATTTTGAAATTTGAACTGCTTTGAAGGAACCATGAGTGTCTTTTATTTCAAAAGGCGTGTGAGTTTGCACTCATATATGAAACGTATTTTTACAGTTTGATTACAACCTTATGATCCAGAATTCGATCCCGGGTATATATATATATATATGTGTGTGTGTGTGTGTGTGTGTGTGTGTGTGTGTGTGTGTGTGTGTGTGTGTGTGTGTTATATATATGATATAACCTAACCTTGATTATTAAATGCCAAGTAATAATACAATAACTGACTCAGTTTGCGTGAAGTAAGAGAAATATGTAAGAATTTGAGAGATATGTATTTGAAATACATTATTCAGAAATACTAATTGTTTTATTCCCAAAACCAATATTTACCACCCGTCATTGTTAAAACCTTACATCTCGAAAACCCTAACTTTGAAACCCTAGATTAAGAGTTTAAAGAAAAGCACAAAATAATTAATATATTGCGTCAATTTTTTATTCATCCAATCTTACATCAACGTTTCGGCCACTCACAGTCAACTTAATTATGCAAGATTTCATCAATAAAAACCTGACGCAATATTATAATCGTCTTGGGATATTTTTTAACTCAAATTACGTTTGCAGTTTGTAACGTTTTTTTTTTGTATTACCGCCAAACCGCTGATAACCGGGGCAAAATGTTTCAATAGCGGCCACCGAGAGCAGCACACGTCGAGCTCTGTTATTATCAGCTATTCTCTACGTACTTGATTTTTCCTGTCATATTTAATTAAAATAGCAAGTCTAGTAGACAGTCGGATAAGAAAAGGGAAAGGGAGAACGTCGTAAGGGACCAGGTAGGAAAAGGGCCATTGCTAGCAGTAGAGTAAGGGACAAATTTGGGGACACCGGATTTACCCCAAAGAATCCAGTGTCGGAGGTAACCCTTTTATATTAATACAACGACACAAAACGTAAATCGAATTATATATATATATATATATATATATATATATATATATATATATATCTTTCTTTCTCTCTCTCTCTCTCTCTCTCTCTCTCTCTATATATATATATATATATATATATATATATATATATATATATATATATATATATATAATTAATAAATTAAAAATATTTCATAAACAAGAATACTTTTGATGAATATTATTTTGTTTATGAAATATTTTTAATTTATTAACTATATTACAAGAAAACATATCACCATATTTAAAATATTTAATATATATATATATATATATATATAACCTCTATTACAAGTATGCGCACCGTTTACGGCCCGAGGAAGGTTGTGGGGTGGGACTTTCTAAATTTTATTTTGGAGCATAAACCCGATGTTTATCCTTCATACGACAGTGGGACAAGTTTTTCTAAGAATTAAAGTAAAAAAAACGTTCTAACGTTAAATCCCGAAATTTCACCTCTGATTTATAAAATCCCTAAATTAACTGACATTGGTAAATCTTAATACAGTATTTACTAAAATACCTAAGGTTTACCCAATATACTGGCTGTTACACATAAGTAACACACACATAATACGTCCAGTGTAGGTCACGCCCCAGTGCTCAAGTTATTAACGAAGGAGAACTAAGTTTTCGCTTTTTTGTTTCTAATTTAAAACGATATTGGCACCTTGTGAGCGTTTGCTTTCCTATTTCTGCACTCCTTTACGCACGAGTTACATCTCGCTCGGTTTATCGTCACTTCCTTATGACGTAATGTTTACTTGCTCCACACTATAAAGATAAGAGCGGGCAAGCTTATTGTTTTGCTCGCGTTATACAATGATACCGTGTCGCTGTGCCAGGGTTCGCGATAGCTTTCTCTGTCTGCGATATTTATCGTTACTCGTGATCGGGTCGATTTGTTACTCCGTATGCTCTGACTATCGACTTGTACAACTGTTTTAACCGATATTATTATCTAACTGAACTCCACTTTTATTAATCGTAAATAAATATAACTAAACTGTGCTAACATTACCTCAAAATGTCACAATACCAACATAGAACATGAATCTCAACAATGTTGTCGTACACTTAATAATAAAGTAATTCTCAAAAGTTTCTAAACAAATTCGTTAGCTATTTTATAGTTATATAAATAATATATAAACAATCACATAATTTAAACGTGTTTCAAGTTAAAATTATGTTGTATGTAGGCCTACAAGCATCAAGTACAACGTAAATCGCAAATGTAACTGAATATACAAACATATATGGTTTACATAATTTAAATTGTCTCCGCCAAGATGTTTAAGCCTATACGCTGTTCAGAGTGGACGCTAAATGAAAACATTGACACACATTAAAGATAATCACAGATGTATTTGGCTTGTTTTTGTTAGTAGCATTTGAAAATGTTCTTATACACAAGATGTTAGACTAATTCACTTTTAACACAATTTCAGGTCAAGATTAGTAAATCCAGATCCTGCGTTTGTTCAATTCCTTCTAATTAGTTCAAACTCTTTATATATTTCGTTATTAAAATACTTCTCAATCGTTAATAAAATACTTTTTATTCATCCACTCAAATTCAAATACATTTTTTAAACTTGTAGTGGATGACAGATGATGTTAATACAGTTTTTTCAAATATTAATGCATTAATTAATTTTAATAGGTTAGTTTTATTTTTGTATGAGAGAAAAACGTTCCACAAAAGAGGCAAGATATGCAATATAGTTATTTCGTCCCATTTAGCTTATAATAAGTGATAACATATGATTTCATGAAACAGCTGATTTTATGTAATAGAACTGCTCTTTTACGCATAGGTTATGTAACTTTGTTAACATTAATTGTAATTGTTTAATAAAAAGTAACTAAAATAAAAATTTTCTCTGTTGACTTCTTTAGGAATTGACTTTCAAAACATTTTGTTTAAATATTTCTCGTTTATAGGATACAATGACCTACTTTTATTAGATTTAGTTAGAAAATGAATTTAAAGATAATAGGAATATATAATTTAATTTCTTATCAGAATTTATAATTTACTAATTGATATATCTCTTGATAATACTGTATGGGTGTGCGCGCCTGTGTGTGTGTGTGTAATGTCTTGTGCGCTAGTATTTATATAGTTTCCAAATGAAAATTGAACTTTTAAACAATATTTTTTTAATGCATAAATATCAGTTACATTTAAAAAACACAGTTAAAACATACAAAGTTACGATATAGATCGTTAGAACCTTAAGTAACATAGATTAATAATTGAACTTACTAAAAATAGGCGTAAATACGTTACGAGTATATGCTTAATTTAGAGTTTAAAGCATGGAAATCTTTTTTTCGATATTTTAGAAGAATTTTATTCAACAAAAGCAAAAGTTAATTATAAAAAACGTTGTTAAAGTATAGTTGATGTTTTTTATAAAGTTTTAATTATGAGTACAAAAATAACCGCATTATTGAAATGGAAAATTCATGGGCTTGTAGCCCATACACATACACATATGTACACAAGCAGGACACGTACTTACGGTTCACACACACACACACACACACACACACACACACACACACACACACACACACACACACACACACACACACACACACACACACACACACACACACACACACACACACACACACACACACACACACACACACACACACACACACACACACACACACACACACACACACACACACACACACACACACACACACACACACACACACACACACACACACACACACTCACAGTGAAAATAACTGGATAAATTAAATAGAAAATGTATGCTCTTAGAAAACATACATATACACATATCTACACAAGCAGGAGATGCACGGACGCGTACACTTACGGCTTACACACTCTCTCTCTCTCTCACACACACACACACACACACTCTATCTCTCTCTCTCACCCACCCACACACACACACACACACACTCTATCTCTCTCTCTTTCTCTCTCTCTCTCACACACACACATACACACACATACACACACACACACACACACACACACACACACACACACACACACACACACACACACACTCATACACACAGCAACGTTTGAACATTTGTTTAACCATTTGATAATATTTTTAGTTTTACAATTTTTTTTTTTTGGTAGTACTGCTTGCTTGTCTTAAGAAAAAGAGGTTCCAAGTTTGTAATAGTACTCCAGATTTATTAATACGTAGTAATTTTTATTTTGTAAAAACTGATGTAGGCTGGTGAGTTACAGCACTGTTTTTACGTAAAAAAAGGAAGACAACGAAATAAAAGTATAGCACGTACCCACGTACGCAGAGAGAGAAAAATACAGCACGTACCCATGTACGCAGAGACAGAAAAATAGACATACAGATAGAAAGAGGGGTTACACAAGAGACGATTTGAACAAAATACCTTGAGTTGTAAATTGAAAAACATGTAATAACTGCATAGAATGATACTATTTACAAAGCCGTATTCAGGTGTCATCGTGAGTCGGATGGCTTCACGTTGTTAGGCAACGCAACCAAAATGTTGGGCCAAAGCAAAACCAGATTCCTGAGAGAGGCGAAGTCCAGTGCAGAAATCCTCCTCGGGCGGGGAACACAGTTATTCCTTGAGGCCACGAGTTCCTCTGATTATCTCCCGCAATTAAACACGTTAATTTACCGAAATAGTCATAAATTATTATTGTTTGTAGTTTGGAAAATATTTAGGCAATGGAATTCCATTACGAAAAAGCAGTTAACCTTGTTTAACAGCTCACTACAGTTGTTGGTAAATTACAGTGGGAAAGCAAGGCAGGGAATGTTAGATGAGCGACGTGAATTAACGAACTCAAACATCATGGGCTTATATTGGCGCCTAATGTATGCACTACACCAGCTACTTGCCAGTAACCCTAACGTACAACAAGTGATTTTATTCATATAATATTAAACGGATTAATTTTGCATAATCAACGATAAAGTAAAAACATATAAGGAATCATTTTTATGTAAAAACACTGCCTGCAGAATTACTTTTTCTCAAATCAATAATTCTGATAAGGTAGGGCCTACCACCTACTGACATCACTCAATATTGTTGACCTGTATTTTTTCCAAATACTGTGAGTTTCTGAGAGAGAGAGAGAGCGTGCGCTAGTTTTTGTGAGTTAGAGTGAGAGAAGGAATGTGTGTATGGATGTGTGCCAGAGAGATAGATAGAGAAAAAGCTTGTATATGTGTGGGTGTGTATGTCCTAATGAACACACACCACTTTATATTTGTGTTAGGTTCAGACACATTAAGCATTAACCATTGTCCTAAATAGAAGCAATCTTTCATTCTTCAAGACCACGAAATTAAAAAAAAATTGAGCTGATACTTTCCTTTAAAGAAAATTAATTTTATATATGAAGCGCACACAATTCCCCACAGCCAACTTCGGGGATGGTCTTTGAGCTATGGTCGTCCGCATCTCTCACTCGAAGTGGAAATGAGCTCCCTATCTCATCCAGCCCATAGTCCTACCAGGCGACAGAATTAAATAGATTTTTCATTTTAACATTGAATAAGTTTGAAGATGTGGGGAATCAATAACTTATAATTACTGTATTATTTAAGTGAATATTTATGTTGGCCTTTTTAGGTAACATATGCTTTCATACAGCAGCTGATTCTGTCGTAGGTTATGAGGTAGAACAGCTGTTTCAACACAAAGGTTATGTTACGTTTTTATTTTATATTATCAAGTTAAAACTTTATTATTCAATATATTTATCAGTTAATAAATTTATTAATTTATATTTCAATAAATCATACAACACTTACTTCGATTTATTGGTAACTACTATATTATTTTAATTTTTGAAATGAAAACATCCTTGACCTCGTCTCGCACTTCTCATGAACAGTTTTAATATAATATACATTTGTCAAGTTAAATTGTTGTGGAGCAAAATTTTTAACATCTAATAAAGGTTTTTTTATTTTCTACAGTCTTTTATTATTAACAAGATTAAGTACATAACCGTATTATTATAACCTCTATTACCTATATTCTTATAATGAGGTAATCCCTTTAGACGGTCAGACCTAATGACAGTTAGCTTCACGGCCAGGCATACTGAGAGTTAGCTTTACGGCAGGCCTACTGACAGTTAGCTTCACGGCCAGGCATACTGACAGTTAGCTTTACGGCAGGCCTACTGACAGTTAGCTTTACGGCTAGGCGTACTGGCAGTTAGCTTTACGGCAGACCTACTGACAGTTAGCTTTACGGCAGGCCTACTGACAGCTTTACGGCCAGGCGTGCTGGCAGTTAGCTTTACGGCAGACCTACTGACAGTTAGCTTCACGGCCAGGCATACTGACAGTTAGCTTTACGGCAGGCCTACTGACAGTTAGCTTCACGGCCAGGCATACTGACAGTTACCTTTACGGGCAGGCGTACTGGCAGTTAGCTTTACGGCCAGGCGTACTGGCAGTTAGCTTCACGGCCAGGCATACTGACAGTTAGCTTTACGGCCAGGCCTACTGACAGTTAGCTTTACGGCCAGGCGTATTGGAAGTTAGCTTTACGGCCAGACATACTGGCAGTTAGCTTTACGGCAGGCCTACTGACAGTTAGCTTTACGGCAGGCCTACTGACAGCTTTACCGACAGACCTACTGACAGTTAGCTTTACGGCCAGACCTACTGACAGTTAGCTTTAAGGTCAAGCCTACTGACAGTTACCTTTACGGCCAGGCCTACTGACAGTTAGCTTTTTTTAAGGAACGTTTTGATTTTAAAATATATTTCATGTTTATTTGAACATTCGAGATAATCATTTAACAAGTGATAAGCTGGTTGAATATCGAGTCAAAAGTTTATTCATAATGCGACATTTTGGCAACTGATTTATTGCCCTTATCAAGCCTGAAAACCATTTTTACATTACACTATAAATAAGCATAAAATTACAAGTACATTCACAAAACAAAAATTTTAAGCTTTAAACAATTTTCAATGTAATTTAGACAAAAACTCAATAAAATAAAATACATAAAACAACAAAAGGAGAGAACATACAACCAACATTAAATAATTCTTTTGTGCTTTTAATTTACACAATAATGGTTTACACATACAACATAATTCATGAAAATAATTTTTAATATGGGTTCCATTCTTTTGTAAGTTAATATGGACAACAATATGTGTTTATTTTATTATGTTTGTTGACTAAAATTTCATTGAAAATTGTTTAAAGCTAAAATATTTTTTGTTGTGAATGTACTTGTATTTATAATGTAATGTAGAAATTGTTTTCAGGCTTGATGAAGGCAACAAATCAGTGGCCGAAAGGTTGAACTAAATAAATAAACTTTTGACTCGATATTCAAGCTGTTTGTAATTTGTTCAATTAAAATACAGTTTAACTGTTTAAAAAATCGCTATTAAATAACATCCATTTTTATGAGTCCAAAATTGTACAGAATTACGTTCGCCTCCTGCGAGGGTTTTATATTAGTGGCCAAACTGAACGTGAAATGTTAATCATTTCGAACTGTTGAGAATAAACGTAAACAAACGCTCTTTAATTCGGAAAAGAACCGCTTTTACATGACAGCCATTCCGTCTGGGACGATGAGTCTAGCTTGCTGTGACAAAAAACAGGCCCAGCAACTTCTCAAAGCGACAAGCCACAGGTTTTCTCTCAGATGAAAGAAGCCAGAACTTGTACGTTAGAAACTTTCGGGCAGTTCTTGTTCCCTGTTCCACTTCATTAGCATTAAAGAAACCCAAAACAGAAATTTTTTTTAAAATACACTACAAAAAGAGGTATATTAATTCTGCTGGAACAGTGATTGTTTTTTCAAGAACCTGTTCCTGTATAACCGTTGCGTTACTACCCGATCACAACTATTTCAGCTGGGTATTATAAATGCTGTTTGACTTTGTTGAATGCTATTTTTCGAGGTAATTATTTACATAAGCCACGTAGCGATTATGGCCAAAAAAATTACCGGCCGGTGCAGAAACTTATAACGAATAACTACATAAAACAAAAAGACTTTCGCTGACCTCTAACATAGTTACAATTTTGGAAAAAAGTATTTCACTCCCCGCCCTCCACGTTCACCTACAAAATCAATGTTTTACCTTGTTTTTTTTTACCTTGAAACTAGCAAAATGCCTTGAAAAGTATTTACATATTTTTAATTAAGGCGGAAGGTTAAAATTTTTATCGTAGTTTAGTTGGAACTACGTTTTTATGCGCGCAGTAGCAACAGCGCACTGTACTGCGTCTAGACATGAATATACCTATAAAATATCCAGTCAGGATATATTTGTTAGTAATTACACTATGTATTCTACGTTTGTAAGGTTTTAGGTGACCGTGGAGGTTACGGTGAGTGAAACAATTTTTTCCAAAATTGTAATTATTTGAAAGGTCAACGAAAGTGTTTATAGCTTCTGCATCGCCCAGTAATATTTTCGGCCGAAATCGCTTACGTGGCTAAAGTAAACAATTACTTTGTTTCAAATTTGAAACACTAATATTCAAAAGTGGTTAGAGTGTTAAAGGAAATATCCCATTTTCATCTCTCCCTTCAGCTATTTATTTTACAAAGTTAATGTAAACGTCAAGACATTTACAGATTTATATGGTAAGCCGGGCCCTGGATTAGAGCAATTACCTCAGGTAAGCAACGCTACCTAAGGGAGTCCATAAGTTTACACAATACCAAGCATCGCGAGGTCATTGTATCTTTATAAACACGTAATATAAACAAAACTTTTTTAAAGTCAATTCCTACTTTGGTCAATAATAAAAAAAATATTCTAGTTAATTCATAATAAATATGACAATTAATTTAAGTAAAGTAACATAATCTATGCAAAGTTTCTTTAAGAAGAGGATTTGCTTCGTAAAAGGAACGATTGAAACACGCCAGCAAGTGAGCCCTATGTAATCACTTAGTTGAATAATGTTTAATCATAGTATAACCTATGCGTTTAAACAGCTGATCTACCACATAGACCATACATAAAATCAGCTGTTCTATGAAATCATATGTTATCACATATTTTAAGCCAAATTGAACGAAATAACTATATTGCATACCTAAAAGTTATTCTCCAATATAAAAATAAAATTAATTTATTAAATTTTATGAATTTATTAAAATTTGGCAAAACTTTATTCATACTTTTTATTCATCCGCTCATTTTATAAACTTGTAATGGATAACACTTGATGTTAATACAGTTTTTTCAAATAATTATTCATTATATTTAATTTTAAAAAGTCAATGTATTTTAACTTTAGTGGATGAATAAAAGTATTTTATCAACGATTTAAAATTTGAACTATATATATATATATATATATATATATATATATATATATATATATATATATAGTTCAAATTTTAAATATATATTTAAATATATTAAATATATATTTTATATATATATATATATATAGAGTGGGAACTAGTAGTAGTATTTGAGAAAAGTACGTGGCGACCATGTTATCCCTATAAAGTGAAAAATTGTATAAGTTAAGTCTTTAGAAGGTATTTTGAAGAAAGGGTTAGGCACGTGACGGGCATAAGATTGTGGCTCAGTAGTGGTGGTAAATGTTTGTTGCTTTTGTAAACCAAAAGTTTTTGAGTAAAGGTTTGAACCGTTGCCTAAGCGTAAGCAGGTGTAAATTGTATTAGTCTAAAGCAGGGGTCCTCACTAGGAATACTTTGAGAGCCAAAAATTTTGCATAAAATTTTCCTGAGGGCCGCAAGTACAAGAGGCATTAAATAACTGACAAACAATAGGATTATAACATACGTTTATTACATTACCAACATAAAAAAGTTTGAAAATGTCTTTTTTTTACTAAATTAATTCTTTGAAGTTGATGGGCGAAATCTTTCACAGTCCTCTAATATGGCATCTATGTTGGCAGGTTGGGAAGAAACTGAAATTCTTAAAATGTTCTCAACATTCTCACTTGTTGGCCTAGATCTGTACTTGGTTTTTACAAACTTCAGCTTACTGAATGTAGTTTCACAGACATAAGTAGATGAAACAAACACACAATATTTTCTGAGCACATTCAAGTAAGTTAGGAAATTTGTCCTTTTCAACAACCCTCCGAAACTCATAGTGAGCTTTATTCTTCATTTTTTCTTCAAAAATACTTTTGAGTTCCGTATCGTTGTGAAGATCGATTAATTCATTTTTGAAATCCCTTCATATCCAAAAACAGAAAGATTAGCTACATTAGCTGATTTCATTGCCCATGGATTTTCTACCAAGCGAAATGGTACAGTTTTTCACGACATATCAAACATATGGGAGTCCCTTCTTTCTTACCTTTTGCACGTCTCCACCGTCACACGTTAAGTTGCGTTGCGTTGCGGTGTTGCCGATACTATTGCTTGCTAAACGTCAGTAAAGCCCCAGGCAAAGATACAGCGGGCAGGGTTTTTAACTTCAGTAGTTTGAGTAATTAATTAAGTTTAGTAAAACAACGACAGATTTTCAAAACACTCAGTAAATAAATATAATATTTATTTAAGTTATAAAATATTTTGACTTCAATCCTAACCGTCTAAGGGCCGCAAAAAATCGTCCCGCGGGCCGCGTGGTGAGGATGCCTGGTCTAAAGTGTCTCTGTCTAGCCTAGTCTGACAATAAGTGCAAAAATAAAATTCTATAGTGAATTTGTGTATATCTAATCTTAAGAAATAACTATCTAAGTCCCTAACAGTATATTAAGGGACGAGAATACTTCATTTATGCAAACAAATCTTTTCTATTATGCTTTGTCTTTTAAAATTTTGTAAGTGCTGTATGTCTGTACAGTCAGTTTAAAATACAATTACATGGGCAATATTAATATTTGCGTTAGTTTTAATAGCGTACTTGTGGTCGCATATAATTTTACAACCTATACTTAGCCTAAGTGCTGGCTATAATTAGGCGGAACACCTGGGACAGAACAATAACATATCTGGGGGGGGGGCATGCGCAGGATGGCAGGATGTTCACCTCTATCATCTCAAGGAGTCACCGTGTCTCGTGCCTCCCCCGCCTCGCACCACGCTACAAAAACACTTCTGTCCGATGACTATGCGTTTCCCCTTGTTAAGGATGGCTTTATTTCGGCCAACCCTTCTCCTCCGATACTATTATATACACGCATTTTAAATTATTGTATAAAATGTAAATAATATTTATGAATTATGTAATAGATGGGCCATAAATATGCAGTAAACGCAATTCGAATTTAAAGTTAGTATTTCCTATAGGATTGTATTAGGCATTTTGTAAATATATTGTGCAACTAATAACTCCTATTTTAAAGACTACCGTTCGAACGCTGACATATTAAATATTTCTTTACTCCTGATAGGTATAAAATTACAAGGATTTTCCAGTCACGGCTTAACAGACATGGTATTTGTAAAAGATTTATATGTAGGCCTACAGTACGCTAAAAAAGAGGAAAATAAACGTCATAAGTGTTGAACATTTTTTGTATTGGGCCATGATATTTGTAATAGATTTATGTGTACATTACAGCTTAACAAAGGAAGATCTATCCCATAAGTGATGAACACTTTTTATATTGGGCCATGATATTTGTAATAGATTTATGTGTACATTACAGCTTAACAAAGGAAGATCTAACCCATAAGTGTTGAACATTTTTTGTATTGGGTCATAATATTTGTAATAGATTTATGTGTACAATACACCTTAACAAAGGAAGATCTAACTCATAAGTGTTGAACACTTTTTATATTGGGCCATGGCATTTGTGATAGATTTATGTGTACAATACACCTTATCAAAGGAAGATCCATCCCATAAGTGATGAGCACTTTTTATATTGGGCCATGATATTTGTAATAGATTTATGTGTACAGTACACCTCAACAAAGGAAGATCTATCCCATAAGTGTTGAACATTTTTTGTATTGGGCCATGATATTTGTAATAGATTTATGTGTACAATACACCTTAACAAAGGAAGATCTAACCCATAAGTGATGAACACTTTTTATATCGGGCCATGGCATTTGTAATAGATTTATGTGTACAGTACACCTTAACAAAGGAAGATCTAACCCATAAGTGTTGAACTTTTTTTTTATTGGGTCATAATATTTGTAATAGATTTATGTGTACATTACAGCTTAACAATGGAAGATCTAACCCATAAGTGTTGAACTTTTTTTTTATTGGGTCATAATATTTGTAATAGATTTATGTGTACATTACAGCTTAACAATGGAAGATCTAACCCATAAGTGTTGAACATTTTTTGTATTGGGCCATGGCATTTGTAATAGATTTATGTGTACAATACACCTCAACAAAGGAAGATCTATCCCATAAGTGTTGAACTTTTTTTTTATTGGGTCATAATATTTGTAATAGATTTATGTGTACATTACAGCTTAACAAAGGAAGATCTAACCCATAAGTGTTGAACATTTTTTGTATTGGGCCATGGCATTTGTAATAGATTTATGTGTACAATACACCTTAACAAAGGAAGATCTAACCCATAAGTGTTGATTTTTTTCATTTAACTGAAACTTCGGTAACATAAACCATAAAAATACAAAACGTCCATCTTATTACCCGAACTTTGAGGTTATGTTATGTTGAACTGAATTTTTATTCGTGTCGCACGTATTTAATTTTATTATTTAACTGTATTGTAACACATAATCGCTTATACACAACTGCAGTTGTTTTATGACAACATTTTAAAAAACTTGAAATTAAACTTTTTCAACATTTAGTCTTAATTTATTGTTTAATAAGAGCGGTTGACTTGTGAGTCGGGTACAACTATTTATTTATACTCGCAACGTTGCAATAACGGATACGTACACAATTAAAATTAACAGCAATAACAACAATAGTTCACAAATAAACACAGCTACAATGCAACTTCGTATACCTATAAACCTACATTAAAATGTAAACTACATAAACCTCTAAAATGGGTAACCTCAAAAAAAAGTAAAAAAATATTATTAACAATATTATTTGTGAACTATTGTTGTTATTGTAGGTAATTCTAATTGTGTACTTATGTATTGTATGCCTGGAGAAGATAATGTACCCGTTATTAGGAACGTTGCCTGTGTAAATAGATAGTTGTATCTAACTCGCAAGACAACCGCTTTTATTTAGTCTAACAATAATCTCTGCGAGTGTAAACTTGATTAATATCGTCTTAATGTTATGAAACTAATAAACTTTCAATATTTCAATATTCTGTTGTTAAGATGTCCGGTACTGTATTACGTTGATTCTCAGTCTTGTACATGTGTCCTATATATTGATGTAAAAGCCTATATATAGGTAGATCTTAAGGTTTTTTAGTAAAATGTAGGATTATCTAACTGTTAATAGTAATGGTTCAAACTATTCTATGGTCGTCGTTCATTTTAAACTTCTACCATCTACACTCGGTAAATCTTAGACTTTACCTCAGAGACAGAGGAAAATGCTGTCTAACCTAGCTCTGATGGACGCGTTGGTTACTAACAAGAAATATTATTAGCAAATATTCATTGTTTTATTCCCAAAACTAACGTTTACAAACAGTCATTGGTAGAAACGAACATCTACCAAATTCTAATATTAATATCTGATCTAAAACCAATCTGTTATTTATAAAACCCTTGCATATACCAACTCGTGCTTGTAAGTCCCAAAATTCACTAGTAAAACCTGACATATACATTCCACGATACACACCTTTACATTAGGATACCATATAGGATACGTTATCCTATATCCTTTGAATATTGTTGCTCCAGAAGCTTCTTACTTCTTGTTGCGGACCTCCAGGGTCATGTGACTCCGATGGTCCGATGCCCATAGGAAGTTGCTGCAGCCTAAGTCCAAAACTGTTTATTAGTTAATATTGTTCTTATGTTATTCTGGCCTCCCAGTGCAGACAGCAGAGCTGCTCTTGATAGAATTAAGTCTCCTTTTGTGTTTCTTCTTTCTGTAAGGGAAACAGGACACAAATAGACTGGTATTTACCATAATCTAGAAATCTTACACATCAACAAAAAAGGACCACAATTCAACAAAGTAGCACAATATGAAATTTACAAAAACACAGAATACAAACATATTAAACGAATAAACACAATACAAATCACACATACTCTTTGATACTATCGAAAACCTGCCTTTAAAACCGTCAACGCTTAACCTAACAACTCCAAGCAGACACTGATGAAGATCGCCATGAAGCGATCGAAAACGTTCTGTCTCAGTAAGTGTTTACAAATTTACAAAATTTCAAGTTCGGATAGTCATAAACTAATGTTAAAGTGATTAATTAAGATTTAAGTTAGAAAGTTAATCAATGAACCAATAAGGCTCGTCAAATGCCGAAAAGTCATCTATTACTTGTAAAATAAAATTCGTACATTTAGGCCTAGCAACTCATGTAAATCCTAAGATATAAAGTTGACCAATATGTGAGTTTTACAGTGACAGATTATCTCCATATTGGAATAAATATTTGCTAATTTCATTATTTTGTAGTAATTCCAATAGTTTATTAAACTTTACGTCCGCATATTCGACTCAAACACAGATGTCTCGAGAACTTTCTGTAGATGATGTCGCCTTCAGCTTTCTAAAGCGAAAGGTCTGGTCCAAGTGGGTGGGGGGAGATAGTGTGGCTTTAGTTTTGAAGGTGTGAGTAATAACAACCAACCCACTTTTTAAAAGCAATGGACCAAAGGTCAAACTTCGTTACATTAAGAAGTGGGTGGAGCTTTGAGACAGTTGTGTCCAAGTCGCCTCAGGATGACCAAAAGTGGAGCTGGGAGACCCGAACGTGTGGGTGGAACGGAGTATCGCGCTGACTTTCATCAATTTGTTCTCCGTCGTATATATGTCGCAGTAATATATGTTTCCGTTTTTATATTGTTTGCCATTATTTATTATTTTATTTGAATTTCGGTGTATGCTATGTTTAAATTTATTATTGTATTGTGTTTTATATATATATATATATATATATATATATATATATATATATATATATATATATTTTAATGTAGATTACGCCCTGACATCTAACCTTCACTGACGACATGCAATTATATATACTGTACTTCATACGTCACGTAAATATTATTGGATAACCATATTTGATTAAGATTGCATTAACTACTGTTTTTTGTTTTTACATATGCTAATGAATATTCATTATAAACAAAATAAAACCTATTTTAAATTAACCAAACCATAAATAATGTGCACAATTTGAAAATTATAACACGTGATATGATTTTTCTTGAAGTCAATTACTACTTAAATCAACAAAGAAAATTGTATTTTAGTTTCTTTTTATTATTTTATGATTATAATTAATATAAATATGTACACACATATATCAAAATAGCAATATTAAGTGGCAAAATAGAAGGCGAATTTCCTTGCAATTTTCCATTTCCCTTTTTAATTATGGCTTTGGACTATTATTTTTGTTTGTTACTAATTATTCGCTTTTTATTCATCGCTTGTATTGTGTTGTAGTTTCTTTTCGTATTCTCCATTTGTGATGTAAGGTTCGATACAGTTAATATAGTTTTTTTGTTTATTTTATTCCTTTTGCTAATTTTTAATCCTACGAATTATTTATAATATTGTTTGGTAACCATGGCAACAATTTAAAGTTGTAAAATGGAGGTTTCGACGACAACCAGATTTAGGAGAAAAAAATTCATAAGCATTTCTAGCTATGGGAAAGTTTGCTCAATACTAAGAGCGCTAGACTTTGAACATGAAGATACTCAGTTCGATTCCAACCTAGACCCCACATTTTTATAATATAATTATTTAATAAATAATTAAAGAATAAAAATATGGTACAACTCACAAATATACAATTGTTTATTTCAAACGCGTTTCAACGACTAATTTGTCATCCTCAGTGAAAATACACAAATGAAATTAACTAATATATATATATATATATATATATATATATATATATATATATATATATATATTAAACATAACCT
The DNA here is from genome assembly GCA_036971475.1 of Prosapia bicincta. Classification (NCBI taxonomy): domain Eukaryota; kingdom Metazoa; phylum Arthropoda; class Insecta; order Hemiptera; family Cercopidae; genus Prosapia; species Prosapia bicincta. The sequence continues at coordinate 328,493,028 of JBAIZL010000001.1, forward strand.
ATAAAGTTTTAGCAAAAGTAAAAACAAAAGTGAAAATCAGATCTGGGCATTGTCAAATTTATAGCCACAGCTACTAATATAATTACATTAAAATAACATATGTTAAAATATAATGTAATTATATTTGTAGCTGTGGCTATAAATTTGACAATGCCCAGATCTGATTTCCACTTTTGTTTTTAATTTGCTAAAACTTTATAGGTTATGTTTAATATATATATATATATATATATATATTTTTTAAAAACAACATAGGCTATTCAAATACAAGAATATTTGTTATTTTATATCCAAAGCTTTTCGTTGGCAAACAGTACCAACATCATCAGGAATGAAAATTACAATAATTATTGTAATTATTGTAAGATTATTGTAATTTTCATTCCTGATGATGTTGGTACTGTTTGCCAACGAAAAGCTTTGGATATAAAATAATAAATATTCTTGTATTTGAATAGCCTATGTTGTTTTTAAATTATTAAACAAGAAAACGTATTTTATATATATATATATATATATATATATATATATATATATTTTAGTAAATTTCATTTGTGTATTTTCACTGAGGATGACGACAAATTAGTCGTTGAAACGCGTTTGAAATAAAAAATTGTATATTTGTGAGTTTTACCATATTTTTATTCTTTAATTATAACTTTCACTCACAAGCCAGCTCGAATATTATTTATTTAATAAATATTTGAAAAAAATTTGTTGACATCAGTTGTCAATAACACTGTAGGTTTAAAAAAATGTATTTGAATTTGATTGGTTGAGTAAAAACGTATTTTAATAACGATTACAATTTTGTACAAGATATATATATATCAGGAGTGTTTGAATAGAAGGAATTTTAAAACATGTACAATTTACAAGTGCAAACAAAACTGAAAAATGTTTTATAAGAGCACTATTTATCAGTACAATAAATTACAATATTGATATTTTATTATAGAAACAATGTAATAATGATATATAGGTAGATATACAATATAGCAACAAATTATCTTTTAACGGTTGTTAAAAATATTAAACTTCAACCAATACTAAGTAAAAGGTTAACTTACGATAGGAAAATAGTTTGGTAGAAAAAAAGAGTTCCACTGTGACATAAGAAATTTTCCATAACTTTCTTTGCTGTATTCCGATCTAAGATGTGACACAATTGGAAGCTAACTGATTCAATCGAGTAACCGGTTACCTTTCGTTGGGAAACATAATTTTTGTCATGAACAAACCTAACCTAACCATACACTTTGTAGCTCTATTTAAATACACTTATTTGTAGAGTATTGCGGTATACCACAGTACGTTAATTCCTGAAGAATTAATTTATTAAGGAATGTCTGGGGGGGGGGGTTATTAAAGTGAATACTTCTTTTGGCGCTCCTTAACGGAAAAATTACGCGGAGAAAAACTTCGCGTTGGCTTCACACTCTTACACGTCTACATTAAGTGATAACATGATTTCATAGAACAGATGATTTTATGTTATAAGTTGTGTTGTAAAACAGCTGTTTTAGCACGTATGTTATGTTATCATATATTGTAAACTAGCTGTAACCTGTTACACTTTGCTGTGGCACATTGCGGTTGCATGGAAGAGAAATACGTTTCATAGAAGTTTGGTTTTGCAATACTTCAGAGGTTAAGGCAATACAGAGCTAAGACTGTGTCAATTTTTGAAGGAACCGTTGCCAGAACAATCTTATAAGAAATGTTTTCCTAGTTCATAAGCCAGGAGGGCTTATCCAAGAAGGAGGTCCCCCTATCTCAGTCATTCGTCATTTGTGTTATGCGATCATAAATGCCCTTATGTGGCCGCGTTACTTTGGGAATGCTTCATTGCACATATGTAGGGGAGATTACCGGTTTTTACGGCACAAATCCACATGGGATGAAACAGTCGCAGCTCTGGTGGGTGCTGGCATTCCCAAATTACTTCTATTTACGGTTTGGCGAACGCCGCTACTCTATCACGACATGATCACAGAAAAGTACCTTGATTAAGGTGAATATTTAATTAACATTGTACAATAATGTATATGGGGTTCAAGTGGATAAGTTTGTTTTAGTTAATAGACGATGTAATTAGGAACAGGTAATGCTTCACGTGACTGTGGTTGTTGCTTGCTACCATGGCGAGCGATCCCCTTTGCTTTATTAGTAGATGGTACACAAATTAATTATATATATATATATATATATATATATATATATATATATATATATATATATATATTAAAAAACAACTAAGGTTAATAAAATACAAGAATATTTATTAAAATATATTCAAAGCTTTTCGTTGGTAAACAGTACCAACATCATCAGGAAAGAATATACAATAACGCAAGATACAAAACATATGTTAAATAAGAAATAGAATTATTGCTAAATTTATACAAATAAATCAAGTTATTCAAATTACATTTAGTTATTTTTTAATTTTTATATATAGAGAAGAGAGAGGGAGAGGGAGGGAGGGAGGTAGAGAGAGAGAGAAAAAAAAGAGAGAGAGAGTGAGAGACAGAGAGAGGGACAGACAGAGAGAGAGGTAGAAGTTATTAAGTTAAAATGTTATTATTCAGTTTTTTTATCAGTTAATAAATATATTAATAATATTTAGAACTATATTTAAACTTAAATATCAGTTCTAAATATTGTATGTTTCAATACATCTTATTACAATGGATTCGGTAACATAATAATTAATTATATAATTTTATTTTAATACTTGAAATATATATGTGCGCGCGCGCGTGTCTGTGTGTGTGTTTCTTTTAGATGTATGAGTGCAAGTTTTGTAACATGTCGAAGATAAATCTAGTTAGCCTTGGCTAGAAACAGACTTTGGCAAGCTTTCATTATTTCCAAGTATTTCCAAGGCTAGTTGCCTCTCTACAGCAAATGGAAATCTGGTTTGCCCGTCAAGTATCATCAGCTATGTGTCAAACCGTGTCGGTTTATTGACGAAAGTGCGAGCAAACCGCCCTCTCAGATCACTCATTGGTTGGATTTATTTTTGAAGTGATAACTTGTTTATGCGCGGTGAACACAACATGAGATTAAGTCATTGCATTCTCGCCTTAAATTTCTGTATTATTATATTATGTTATAACAAATGCTTAGCTAATTTCTCAATTAAATGTTTATCTCAATTCGAAATTTCTGTAGTCGTGGCTATAAAGTTTTCACTTGTGTTGAAAGTCAATTCCTACTCAAACAACATAGAAAAAATTTTATTTTAGTTACTTTTTATTAATTATTTATAATTTATTTAAATAAAGCAACGTAAAAAATGAGTTGAACCAGCTGTTCTACCTCATAACCTATAACACAAAATCAGTTATTTTATGAAATCATATTATATTACTTATTTTAAACTAAACGGGAGGAAATAACTATATTGCATATATTGCACAATATTGCCCCTTTTGTGAAAGTTTTCTCCCATATAAAACTAAAATAATTAACTGAATATAATTACTGAATTCATATTTTAAAATATGAATGAATGAATAAAAAGTATTTTATTAACGATTAAATATTTGAGCAAGATATATATAAGGAGAATGTGAGCTAATAGAAGGAACTGGAAAATTAAGCAAACGTTAGCATTATATTAGTTTGTGCTATGGGTAAGGAAATACTTCAGTCAATTTATTCTAGGCATTTAGAATAATGTCTGAAAATGAAGGCAACACTCAGTAAACATTTCAAGTTTGTGAATTAGTTTGTTTATTTTAAAATCAAAAGAGCATAAATTAATTCGTTTACTAATTACTCAAACGTTTTAGCTATATATTGTATAAAAACAAGAATTATTTTAAACTCTTTGCTAACTCGATAATTTTTTTAAATGTATAAACATTGAAAATTATTTTTAAAACGTCAGTAAAGGAAAAGAACCCTCAGAACGGACTATTTTAAAGGTATCTACTAGAATAAGTAAATTCTAAGCACGCTCTAGGCAAGATGAAGGAGATGTCGGTGTTGATAAGGTCACGTGAAGTGGGGCAGAAAGAAGGTTTATCCAGCCAAAGGGTAGGAACTGAGGTGTAAATAGGTATCCAGATGTCCTATTATTAACCAGAAAATACCTAGTTTTAAAAATGTTGTTCAATTTGGACAGACGTAATAGCATGAAGAATCAGGGAAACGACAGGGCTCTCAAATCAGTAAGAATCAGTTGAATTCAGGACCAAGTCGTCAAAGGACTTAGGGGGATAGAAATCCAGACAACTTCGGAAGCTACAAATTTTAATGATTTTTTTGTATATATAAGAAAGTACAAAGTTTAAGCAGTCACTTGGGTAAAACTTCCAATCTTATATTGACGTGAAAAATCATTAAACTTATTTTATCTTGAATTCTGAAAAATAACCCCCATATTAAAAAAGCCCCCTCAAAAAGTCCTCCCCTGCTTGAAGTGTCTTAGCCAGAGGCGGCTATACATTATATACATTTTTTGACCTGGCAAAAACCATTTAAATTTCACATAAGATAATTAAATCAATTTAACTTTATTCTATTTGCTTTATTAGTGTATATATCTTATCGCTGGGCATGGTCGTAGGTTTTGCACAGGAGAAAAATCCACTATCAGTTACGCTCTATCACGAGACGCGCGCAATATTTTAGCTTAAATTAAATGCTAACATATGATTCCATACAGCGGTTGATTCTATTTTATAGGTTATGTTGTAGAACAGATGTTTTAACACGTATTGATACCGTATTTATTGTACATTATTAAACTAAAATGTTATTGTTTAAGATTTTTTTAATTGATCTGTCAACATTTTGATTACTCTAACATTTTGATCTTTTTATTATCATAATATCTGTCCTATGACATGGGCGTGATGCAATTAAAATGTAATTATAAAAGTGAATTAATTAGCTGAAACCAGTTAAGGCGCGATTGTATGATACAAATGAGACCTGCCTGTGGCGGGGCAAGGGACTAACAGGGAGGCCAAAGGTCGCTGCTGAACCCTATCCATTATCGCGTGTAGCGGTGTCAGTGTGTGTAACCTTGTTGCAAATGGTTTATAAATTGTAGCCCAGTAGAAAGTTTTAACTCGAATCCTTGACCGATTAATGTTTTCCAATAAACAGTCATAAACAAACAGTTCATGTGTAAACCATGTCTTTGCCACTTCGCAACTACTGTGCATTCATTCCATTATTTATAAATATAATATATATCATAAATATTATATCTTCTCTAAACAATTAATAAATTGTTTCTTACTACTGTATACCTTTATTATTAAATTATTCATTTATAAAACTATTCTTTGAGCTTAGCTTGTGAGGTTATGTTAAAACAAATAAAAACATACACAAAACTCACAATTTAATCATTTATTTACTCATACGCTATTCAATGACAAAGTCTTCATCATCAGTGAGTGTTTAAGTTGTTGTTAGTGTTTATAGTAGTAACACTCACTGATGATGACTTTGTCATTGAAACATGAATGAGTAGATAAAAGATTAATTTGTGACTTTTGAGTATGTTTTTATTTGTTTTATTCATTTATTGCTTGAATAAAAATGTTGTAAAATACATTCTTTATTTATAAATATAATAGGCTATTTCTTTTCTACAATAATAATAATTCGTTTATAACTATTTATTTATAAATATGTTATTTCTTTTCTAAAATAATAATAAATTGCTTTAAAATATTTTTTTATAAACTGTTTATTTATGTTATTTCTTTTCTAAAATAAAAATAAATTGTTTATAAATATTTCTTTATAAATTATTTATTTATATTATTTCTTCTCTAAAATATTACTAAATCGTTTATTAATATTTCTTTATAAATTGTTTATTTATATTAATTCTTTTCTAAAATAATAATGAATTGCTTATAAATATTTCTTTATAAATTATTTATTTATATTATTTCTTCTCTAAAATATTACTAAATCGTTTATTAATATTTCTTTATAAATTGTTTATTTATATTATTTCTTTTCTAAAATAATAATGAATTGTTTATAAATATTTCTTCATGATTATATATTTATATTATATCTTTTCTAAAATAATAATAATTTGTTTAAAACTATTCCTTTACTATTCAATGCTTGAATATTAATTTAAATAAATATATAATTTATCCATAAATATTTTGTTTTCTTTGTAATAAACGTACGAAAAATGTATAAATAGACGATAACAGAGTGACTAACATATCTTGGATGATCTATAGTTGATCTATGCCTCTGAGGATGGTTACTTGGTCACAGAAACGTACGTTACGTTAGAATAAACATATTTGTGGTAAAGGTTTTTGTGTATTATTTATTATTATTAAACCACAGTAAATTATTCCAAATAATTAGTGTGAATGTGAGAACGATTACGAACTGTTGTCTACGTAGGCTATTTAACACTGAAACTCAATCTTTGCAACGTTAAAGTTAGTGTGTTCTGACAATAAATGTAACTAGTGTATGTTCGGTACTGATGATGGCATCGTTTTTTCTGAAACATGTCTGGTATTATTATAAAGACTTTGTTCTTGGTAGAATTGAGTTTTATTTCAAGAAATCTTGCAAGCTCATATCATCAACGAATTCAGGGAAATTTAATAATAATATAATAATAAATATATTAATGATAATATTTTGTATTCAGTTATTTGCATGATACATTCGGTATTTACAGAATATATTCTGTTAGAATATAAGGAGATATTAAAGATCTAAAAGGGACAGAGAGTCAAACATGTGCAAACGTAGCCCGTGGGTCGATGTGGAAGTGCCAAGTGCCTATAAACACGCCAGCGACTAATATTCATGGCCCTTTAGGTTTTCCTTCCTGCGCGAGATTTTAATCTGAAATGTTACAGGTCATAAGGTATCCTTTAAAACCTGATCCGCGCCTTCGTTTTTGAAACAATTAAAAGCAGCTACCTTAAGTGGTTTGACCAAAGTTGAAGTGGCGCCCGATTTAATCGGTTTCAGAATTTGGTAACAGTGTGGGATAGGGCCTGCCTACGGAAATGAAGCCCTGGTTCGCTGTTCCCACACTGTAGCAATGGGAACTCGTGTTGTATACAGTGGTTTAATCTTGTATCGGTTACATTATGAATTACTTATCTTGTCCTGTGCTTATTCACGGGAAACTCGTATGAAAAACATTGTGGCAGTTTTTTCAATTCCTTCTATAAGTTCTCACCCTCCTTAAACCAACAAAGAAAATTTTATTTTAGTTTCTTTTTATTCTATTATTACAATTAATATAAATATGTATATAGACCTACATATGTCAGAATAAAAATATTACTTGGCAAAGTAGAAAGCGAATGTCCTTTCAATTTTCGATTTTCTTTTCTATTTATGGTGTTTTACTAGTATTTTGGTTTGTGACTATTTATTCTCGTTTTATTCGTAGCTTGCATTGTGTTGTAGTTTCTTTTCGTTTTCCTTTCGCAATGTCCGTTTGTAAAGCGAGGTTCGATAGCGTCTATCCAGTTTGTTTGTTTATTTTATTCTTTTCATTCACTTTTATTCGTTGAGGATTATTTATGATATTGTGTGGTAACCATGGCAACAATTTAAGGTTGTACAGTGGGCGTTTCGACGACAACCAGATAGGAGCAAAAGAAAAATTCACATACTTTTATGAGTAAAATACTTCTAGCTATGGGAAAGTTTGCTTAGAGCCAAAAGCGCTAGAGATTTACCATGAAGATACTCGTTTCGAATCTGGCCTGGACCTCCAATTTTTTATAAATTAATTATTGAATAAATATTTGAAAAAACTGTGTTAACATCAATTGTCATCTGCTACAGGTTTTGAAAAACATATTTGAACGTGATTGGATGAATAAAACTGTATTTTATTAAAGATTGAAGATATATAACAGGAGAGTGTGAGCTAACAGCGATTTAAAAAATACAAAAGAATTGGTATTGTTTTAAGTATGACAAATACTTTCCCTTCGTCTATTAACGTTCTAGGAAGCAAGAATATACGTCCGAGACCTCTCAAGCATATACACACGCGGACAAACACATAATGACCCAGCAATGTAAACACAAGAAAAGCACTACTGTCATTGCGTCTGATTACATATAATTTTTTATACAAGTTATAGGAACGACTTGTAAATTACACTCTAGTTTGTAGCCGTCGCATGAAATTACACGACAGAAAGTCCGCTACGATCCGGGTTACGAACAGCAGAGCACCTAGCGTATAATAAATTAATTAACTTTATTGATGCATCAAACATTCTTAATGTGAACCGGTCGTGAAAGTATCGCAGCTCGTATTGTATCCGAGCGCCCGTAATGCTAATCAGTGGTAATTACAATTCCGTGAACACTAGAAAGCTCTTGTTTTCTTTGATTTTACTGGGCAGAGTTTCCACGCTTGAATATTTATAATTTGATGTAATTGTATGGGGATAATTAAGTGTCTCCATAGTTGAGTGGGTTATTTCTTCCGATCAGCGTTTGTAAAACTTGAAGTGTTTTAGATTTCTCGACGAAAAATAAACAAGTAATACAAACAAATATTTTAAAGTCAATTCCTACTTATGTCAAAAAAAAAAAATTATTTGAGTTACATTTTATTAAGTAATTACAATTAATATAAACAAAGTAGCATAATCTATGTGTTAAACAGCTGTTGTACCACATAACTTATATAATAAAATTATCTGTTTTATGAAATCACATTTCATCATCTTTTTTAAACCAAATGGGACGAAATAACTATATTGCATACCTTGCCCCCTTTGTAAAAATCTTTTCTCACGCTTAAAACTTAATGTCCCGGAAGGATTCGAACGGAATAGCTACATGTTTAATATCCAGCACTTTGGCACTGACCCAACTTTCCTATACCTAGAAATCATTTACTGAAAGATTTATATAAAATTCTATTTATATAAAAAGGGAAAATTTCTTTGCGGAAAAGAAAAGTGAAGGATTTCAAGAGGTACATAAAATTAGAAGTTGTAGACCACCACCAGCTTTATACATTAGAAACGAAAAAAAGAAACCGAATAAATAATAATAAACAAAAATAATAGTCCAATACCATATACTGTATATAGATGGAAATGGAAAATCGCAAGTAAATACGCTTTCTATTTTGCCACTGTAATGTGATTCTATCATATGTATATACATATTACATAATTGTAATTATAAGATGAGAAGTAACTAAAATAAAATTTTGTTTTGTCGGCCTTAGTAGAAATTAACTTAAAATATTTTTTTTCTATATTACTTGTTTATCAATTTGATTGTCAAAATCTTGTTGCTGTTCATGACGAGCTGGTTGGTAATTACTCATTACACTTTTGCTATTACTTGCGACCAGACTTTTTGTTAACTAAAGGTTGTTAAATTGTTAACTTACACTTGGAAACTTTTTCGTCTTACGACTTCTTCAGCCTCCTGAAGAAGAAGCCTCCTGGAGGCTGAAGAAGTCGTAAGGCGAAAACGTTTCCTCCAAGTGTAAGTTTACAATTTAACAACCTTTAGTTAACACAAAGTCTGGTTGCAAGTAATAGCAAAAGTGTAATGAGTAATTTGTTTGTCCTAAAGAGCATAATTACAGTTGAAATGAACGACGCCATGACCAAGAAGGTGGGTCCAAATGGTAGAACTTACAATGGGTTAGATACTTTTAGATAAGTATCAGGGTTCCCATTGTTAAAAGAAAGAGGCCAATAGTTATTTTTAATTTAGGCTGACAACGAAAGTGTAAATAAGTTTTTCTAAAGCTGTCATCGCAGTGAACTAATGAACTTAACCGTCTTTAAACCGTCGGTTTAACTTTATAATTGGTGTTTAGATTTAGTTGCTTGAAAAACAAGAAGCTTAAATTAGCGAGGTCGTTTGAGCAATATCAGGGGTAATCAGTAAGTGGTTGTATTTAACCATCCGTTGCAGATTTATGGTCTTGTACCTGTCGCTCAAACTTGATTAGCAGTGACAAAATGCTATGCATATTTTATTCTGTGCTTATATGTCAAACATAGACTAATAATATGGTAGCTGTCTTCAATTTCTAATTTAGATATTGAAAAAAAGTGTTTCAAATATTTTTTTTTTCATTCTTAGAAGAAAGTCCTTAGAGTACTATTTTCCATCCTGTATATCAAGGGTTTCAAACTAGGGGCGTATAAAAGGGTGGGTGTTGATAAGTGTCCTGAAACTCCCTAAAAACAAGAGGGGAGCATCCTCAATTAGACGTACCAGCGGGTAGACTGACGTGACAAGTGCGTGCTAATTACGTCATTGTTTTTTGTATAGTGTTTAGCCCTGATAGACCCTTGTTACTTACTGTGTATGGTCTGTGGTCAAGGATAACGTCTCTTTTAATATTGTATAGCCCTTTTCTTAATTATATATATATATATATATATATATATATATATATATATATATATATATATATATGTGTGTGTGTGTATGTGTGTGTGTGTGTGTGTGTGTGTGTGTGTGTGTGTGTGTGTGTGTGTGTGTGTGTGTGTGTGTGTGTGTGTGTGTGTGTGTGTGTGTGTGTGCGCGCGCGCGCGCGCGTGTGTGTGTATATATATAACAAAAAAACATGTTATGTATTTTAAATAATCTTTCAAGATATACGTTATGCAATGCCTATGCATCGTCCATTTTGATAATCAGGTATTCTATACTACCTTTAGAGGCATAGAGTCTGTCAAACCTCAAATGTTGTTTATCTGCTTATCAAAATGTAAATTATTACGTAGGCTTCTTATTTGTAGTAACAAAAGAAGTAATATTTTTAAAAATTATTTCAAGTCAATTCCTGATGAGGTCGACGAAGAAAAATTTTATTTGAGTTACTTTTTATTTTATAATTACAATTAATATAAATTTGTACATGCATATGACAAAATCACAATATTAAGTGCCAAAATAGAAAGTGGATTTCCTTACAATTTTCCATTTTCATCTCAGTACAGTATATGGGTTGAGCTATTATTTTTGTTTCTTCCTATTTCTTTTGCTTTCTTTATTTTTCGCTTCCTAATTTATGAAGCTGATGGTGGTCTACAACTCCTCATTCTATCCACCTATTATAGGTGCATCACTTGCACCTCTTACAATGCTTCATTATTGCAAGAAACCTCTTTCTTATAATTTGATATTCATCTTTAAGTAATTGTTTTATAGGTATGGGATATTTGGCTCAGTGGCAAAGTGTTAGACTTCAAACATGTAGTTATTCAGTTCCAATCCGATCGGGACATCAAGTTTTTTTAAAATTTAGATTAATGAATAAGTATTTGAACTGTATTAACACCGGCATCCATTATAGGTGAAACACATGTATTCGAACTTGACGTAATTTTTTAACGATTGATAATGTGAACACGATATACTGTATAAGGAAAGTGGGAGGTAATAGAAAGAATTGAAAGCTTTTTTTGTAATTGTTATTTTGGATTTACTTCCCTTGCTATTTGTGAATCTGCTCATATTACTGACGTACTTGTTTTACTTTTTGAAATTTTTATTTGCTTTATTTTTATAAGTTCTACACCCTTATATTTGTATTGTATTTATTTTTTAGATTATTTTTTTAAATGTTTTTGGAAACATTAATATAAACTTAGGCTATATATTTCACGTTTTCTCTAATTTTCATCGAAATGAATTTTTTAAATCGTTAATAAGTTGTTTATGTTGAAAATAGTTTTGGTTTTTAAGGAGTCATTTATGTAGACTTGAATAAATCAAGTTTAAGAACTCAATATTGTTTCGCAAGCTAATGTACGAGGGCGGTAATTAATTTGTAAATCTAAATAAACACTCGTTCATTTATTACAGATGTTTAACTGTTCCTGTTAACATTGAATTTCATAAAATATATTCATTCTTACCAAGTAAAGAAGGAACCATTTTTAAATATTCCTTCCAAGAGTTTTGGTTATTGCATGACAGGATGCTAATGTTTTTAGGATGGGCCATAAACGTCACAGGTGGAACATGTATTACCTGTTCTCCCTTTAAAAACTGTCGAGTAGGGGGAGAGTGATTTCACGGCCTACCTGTAGTAAAAATCATAGTAAAACGGGTCCTTTTTGTTGCCAGGGCTATAAAACCGGTTTGGTCATAGTTCGGGGAGCGTCTACGTCGCCGCGCCACAGTACAACAATACCCCCTACTACTCACGCTTCACTTCTCCACTCCACCTGTACTTTCATAAACAAAGGTGTAACTACTGAGAAAGGAGTGTTTTTGAGCTGGACAATACTTCTGCATTACTATTTGTGAGATTTTTGTATTTTTTCTGTACGAAAATGTTTACTGTGTCTCAGTGTTATGTGGTGTGTTTAATGAAATTTTAACATGAAGGATACAAGAAAGTCCAAGAAAGCGCTCTTCCAGATTACCAAGGTAAGAAGGTGGTTGATCTCAAGACGCGCAATGACCGCCATTTTGTTTACGTTGCTTGGTTACTGCTTCAGCGTTACTACCTGTTTAATCTTTATCTGTTTATTTAGGTTACCTTGTTTGTAGAAGCAAATTTAGGTTCAAACTTTGCAAAAATGTTCATATTTATCAATCATTACCATTCACAGGAAACATATGCTTATAAAAACTAAATTTTAAGACAAAAAATATTCAATAATTTCGCGAAAAAATTTTAATTAAAAAAAAATACGAATAAATTTTATCTTTAAAAAATAATTCATTGTACTGCTTTTAAATGTTGAAGCAGAACAAATAAATGCCTTAATCTGTGTGTAAAGTTACATATTTACTGTATTGCAGAAAATGGCATAATGTTAGTGTTCAATTAAACAGTAATATGGCTATATTAAAATCCTCATACAATTGAAGTAGACAATTTAAAAAGTAGGCAAATATATGCCATATGTTCAAATATTTAACAATATGCATTTCATTGTTGACTGTTCTCAAACAATGGGAGGGGTATCTTAATGGGATTTCGTTTCTGAGTCCAGTTTATTATATATTACTCATAAGATCTTATACAGTCTCATAATATCATACGCGTCTCTACAACAATGAAGATTATGTGATGGTCACTGATGAGGACAACATTGTTATCGAAACGTGTATGACTGAGTTTATTCGTTTTTGTTAATTCTTTTAGATTTATTTAAGTTCTATAGTAGGAATAGTATTTAGTATGGAGGCAAAAAATGATAGGTGTAAAATTTAACTATATTTTAAAATTTCCGATAAGCACTGTCTCATGGGGCTACTGGCCAACATACTCTTAGTAAAAGTGTCAAAAGTCCTTGCTTCTCTTGGAGTGACAATTAATATGTACTTAATAAGTCACTTAATATATACTTCAAAATTTAAAAAGTATTAAATTTATTAGTAAAAATATCAATAAAATAGAAGTTTCATTAAAAGGAGAATACAAAAAAATTATACAAAACTGTAATTGCTTACTTTAGTCACGTAGGTGGCTTCGGCAGAAACATTTTACCATAAAGAATAACAAAACAAAAAAATAGTAAAATTGCTTTCGCTGATGTCCCAAATAATTACATTTTAGAAAAAAACATACCAACCCCACCCCTTCCACGGTCACCTAAAACCTCACAAAATCAATGTTTTACCTTGTAATTACCAAAATAGCTCGAAGAGTATTTATATATATATATATATTTTTTTTTATTACCACGGAAGGTAACTTTTCATCACATTTTAGTTGGGATACGTTTTTGGGCGCGCAGTAGCATAAGCGCACTGTACTACGTCTTGGCATGAATATACAGTAGACCCCTACCTATAAACAATTACCTACAAAACAGAACAAAGCTATTAAGAAACAAACTGCACAGGGTTTAATATTATCTAATTAGGTTTTACAAAGTGTAAGCATTGGAGTGATTTCATTTATTCGTGGTGTCCGCGATTTCAATAAGTATAGGTAACATTGTTAAACAATGTGCAAAACGTATTTTATTTTAAAATTCTTATGAAACTCTTAATATTTCACAGACGTGAATTGGCTTTGTATTACTATATCATAATTTAACAAGTAATATAAACAAAACAGATTTAAAGTTAATTCCTATTTTTTCAACAAAGAAAATTTTAATCATCTGAACTCCTTGCTCTGCTCCTGAGCTTTTTTCATCAATTCTTCTAAAAATATTCATTTCTGTGTTTTCCCAGCATTCTCTTTGTATTTGCCGGGCCAGGGCAATACCTCAGATTATGCCGATCTATTGAATTTGTTTTTTTTAAAAAAAATTGTTTGGGCTAGCATTAATTTCAGCCGCATTTAACATTTAGCAAACTCAACAAAGTTGGCTTTGTTTCGCAACCGACTCTAAAGTCCTCTAGAGTCAGGAAATGTACGACTTGGGATTTATAGGTTATACATTCTTACTTTAGGCAATTATCTTACTTAACTAGTACTTGCAAAGTGCTTGTTATGTTATAATTTTATATGTTACACAGTTTTAAAAACGCGGTTAATACTAGTTTAAGAGGAGTAAAGTATTACGAGAGGACATTTGAGTTGACTTGTTGGCTTTCCCATTACCACTTGGCAATGAGAACTCCGTTACGAGTGCAATGGTAAGTCATAAAGCAGACACGTGAATAATTTCCGGTGCGGTCGCACAGATCGGAAGTAGGAAGTCGGGTATTGCACCGTTCCACAGCATGAAATCCCAACTCCTCTCTTGTATATGCAGAATGTCACACGGTATTTTATTTTCATATTTGCCAGAGATTGATACCGAAGTAAAGGGAATCAGTGGTGATTTTAAGGGGGAGGGGCTTTTTGGCTCAAGCCCCCCAAATATAAAAATTTTAAACTATAAAGTAACACTATAAACGAAAATAAAATGTAATTCCCGATGTTTTCGTTCGACCTTGATTTAAACCACTTACTACTTATTATATTATATTTACAAACCCGTATTAATCACTATAATGTCATACTATAACCATTAATAAATACTCCCTGCTCTGCTCCTGAGCTTTTTTCATCAATTCTTCTAAAAATATTCATTTCTGTGTTTTCCCAGCATTCTCTTTGTATTTGCCGGGCCAGGGCAATACCTCAGATTATGCCGATCTATTGAATTTGTTTTTTTTTAAAAAAATTGTTTGGGCTAGCATTAATTTCAGCCGCATTTAACATTTAGCAAACTCAACAAAGTTGGCTTTGTTTCGCAACCGACTCTAAAGTCCTCTAGAGTCAGGAAATGTACGACTTGGGATTTATAGGTTATACATTCTTACTTTAGGCAATTATCTTACTTAACTAGTACTTGCAAAGTGCTTGTTATGTTATAATTTTATATGTTACACAGTTTTAAAAACGCGGTTAATACTAGTTTAAGAGGAGTAAAGTATTACGAGAGGACATTTGAGTTGACTTGTTGGCTTTCCCATTACCACTTGGCAATGAGAACTCCGTTACGAGTGCAATGGTAAGTCATAAAGCAGACACGTGAATAATTTCCGGTGCGGTCGCACAGATCGGAAGTAGGAAGTCGGGTATTGCACCGTTCCACAGCATGAAATCCCAACTCCTCTCTTGTATATGCAGAATGTCACACGGTATTTTATTTTCATATTTGCCAGAGATTGATACCGAAGTAAAGGGAATCAGTGGTGATTTTAAGGGGGAGGGGCTTTTTGGCTCAAGCCCCCCAAATATAAAAATTTTAAACTATAAAGTAACACTATAAACGAAAATAAAATGTAATTCCCGATGTTTTCGTTCGACCTTGATTTAAACCACTTACTACTTATTATATTATATTTACAAACCCGTATTAATCACTATAATGTCATACTATAACCATTAATAAATACTCCCTGCTCTGCTCCTGAGCTTTTTTCATCAATTCTTCTAAAAATATTCATTTCTGTGTTTTCCCAGCATTCTCTTTGTATTTGCCGGGCCAGGGCAATACCTCAGATTATGCCGATCTATTGAATTTGTTTTTTTTTAAAAAAATTGTTTGGGCTAGCATTAATTTCAGCCGCATTTAACATTTAGCAAACTCAACAAAGTTGGCTTTGTTTCGCAACCGACTCTAAAGTCCTCTAGAGTCAGGAAACGTACGACTTGGGATTTATAGGTTATACATTCTTACTTTAGGCAATTATCTTACTTAACTAGTACTTGCAAAGTGCTTGTTATGTTATAATTTTATATGTTACACAGTTTTAAAAACGCGGTTAATACTAGTTTAAGAGGAGTAAAGTATTACGAGAGGACATTTGAGTTGACTTGTTGGCTTTCCCATTACCACTTGGCAATGAGAACTCCGTTACGAGTGCAATGGTAAGTCATAAAGCAGGCACGTGAATAATTTCCGGTGCGGTCGCACAGATCGGAAGTAGGAAGTCGGGTATTGCACCGTTCCACAGCATGAAATCCCAACTCCTCTCTTGTATATGCAGAATGTCACACGGTATTTTATTTTCATATTTGCCAGAGATTGATACCGAAGTAAAGGGAATCAGTGGTGATTTTAAGGGGGAGGGGCTTTTTGGCTCAAGCCCCCCAAATATAAAAATTTTAAACTATAAAGTAACACTATAAACGAAAATAAAATGTAATTCCCGATGTTTTCGTTCGACCTTGATTTAAACCACTTACTACTTATTATATTATATTTACAAACCCGTATTAATCACTATAATGTCATACTATAACCATTAATAAATACTCCCACCCATAATGTAATAAATAGGTGTTTTATATTGTAGATATAAGTTAAATGAGGTAACTAATGATTGAGCAATGTCACAGAGTAGGTCTGTAACTATTTCCCTCAAATAGAAGACTCTTAGAGTTTACACTATAGCTACCATATTTCTTAAGTATTTTCCAGGGACAGGGTCACCCTGGACAAAACTTCTCCTTATATCCCTCTCCTTTCAACACCTACCAAGCCCCCCCCCAAATATTTTTCTGGATCCGTTACTGAAGGGAATTGATTATTATTTCTGTTTAATAAAAACTACATTTTAACAGCCTTTGTAAAAATACACAACAACGACTATTTATTTAATATTTTGTTCAAAATGTTTGAAAAAGAAAAAAAAATGAATAAATTTCATTTATATTTCTTTGAAAAAGAATTTTATCTCTTTAAAAGAGAAATAAAGAATTTTTATATCTTTAAAAAAATTTTTAAGTTGTTAAATGTTGCTAATTATCTTGGTAGCTCATAAGTTTTAATTTAAAAAACTATTTGCTGATGTATGCTACATGACCAAATTCACTCTAAAACTTTTTTTGTTACATCTCTTAAAGCCAAAACTCTACAAACATTTCTTTGGGGAGATGTTCGGGTGAAAAAGGTTAGGTAATGCTCTATTGAGAGAGAAATCCTTTTCCTAAAATTAAAAACCTCAGTCACAAACTTTAACAAGGCGGTTTGTACCACAACGTTTAATAACAACAGTTTATATTGACTTGTTGAAAACTATTTTGTGTAGTAAACGAGCAAGATATTTTTAAATTTAGAAATACCTGTTCAACTGATAAATCGCCTAGACAACTGGTTTCGTGTTTCTCTGTTTCATGTTTGAGCCTTGGTTAGTTGATCGTTGCTACTCGTATTTTATTAATAATATAATTGACTATTGAAACCGAGTTGATAAGTTGTTAGTGGATCTTTATTAAAAAAATTATTCTTTCAGTTATTTTAAACATTTAATTTAATTTGTTTAAAGTAGTCACAAATATCAACAGCCCTTAGTGGGGATGTACTTGATGGGCTTAAACTCGTAGAGAACTCTGAGTTAGGGGAGGGGTCTCTATCAACAAGAAAGTGTCCGGTCCAGTTCTCTTTACCTGTGAACTCGGCAATCCAACAATATTACACCTGGATTTGCGGTCCAACAAGGTAAACCTGTCCATAATGACGTGTCACTTTGTGTTCGCTACTATTACCAGATTAAATGAGATTAATTCTTTCTTATACACTTCCATGGCTGAATTTGTACCGAATGGTTTTCGGATAGTGCCGCGGACACGGTACATCGACCAACAAAAGCAGCCGTGTTAGTTTCAGAATCTGGGTTTGTTGATTAATAAGAGCTCTGCCCGCCAGACGGGTACAAGTAGAGCATGAAATCTTGTGGATGGAATTCTTCACGAAACTTGTCTGCATCGCTGTGTTTGCTTTAATGCTCTGGTTCTGGTTAATATGACGAGAAAATTATAGTAGGGATACTATCTATTGCCATGCCCTGCTTATACTTGCCATGAGTTGTACTCACACACAGACAAGTGTGTGTGTCTGTCTCTTCTCTCTCACTCTCTCTCCCTTTCTCTCTCTGTCTGTCTCTCTCTCCCTCACTTTCTTACTCTGTGTATGCGTGTATGTCTCTCTCCCTCTATTTCTTTCTGAGTGTGTGTGTGTGTGTGTGTGTGTGTTGGGGAGGGTACATCTCGCTATGTGTGTGGAGGTAGTGTGTCTCGCTGTGTATGTGTTCCTCTCTAAGTATCTCTCTCTCTCTCTGTGGGTGTATGTGTGTGACTGTCTCTTTCTTTCTCTCTCTCTTTATTTATAAAGAGTGTGTGTGTGTGTGTGTGTGTGTGTGTGTGTGTGCGTGTGTTGGGGGGGATGCATCTCGCTGTGAGTGTGGAGGTAGTGTGTCTCGCTGTGTATGTGTGTGTCTGTCTCTTTCTTTTCTCTCTCTTTATGTATATTTGTCTCTCTCCCTCTTTCTTTCTGCGTGTGTATGTCTCTGTCCCTCTTTTTTTGTGTGCGTGTGAGTTGTGCGGGGATTTATCTCGCAGTCTCTCTCTCTCTCTCTTTCTCTCTCACTCTCTTTCTCTCTCTCTCTCTCTCTCTCTCTCTCCATATATATATATATATATATATATATATATATATATATATATATATATATGTGTGTGTGTGTGTGTGTGTGTGTGTGTGTGTGTGTGTGTGTGTGTGTGTGTTTCTCTCTATGTGTGTGTTTCATTCTCTCTCTACCTGTATTTAAAATTCAAGAAATTAATGAGTTCTTTCATTTCAGAAATCACCTTATACCGAACGTTTGCTGCCCGTGCGAGCCTCTCTAGACTTGGGCTTCCTACTAAAAAAGCACAGAGTAAACGTGATTACTGAAATATTCTTGAAGTGTATACACACACACTCACAGACGTAGGCGAGCGAGCGTAAAATAATTTAATCTTAAAGAAAGTTGTTAATATCGATGTGTACCTAAAACATACTACTAATTATACAATATTAACTGACAATCGTATATGTATCTTGTATTGATATACGAAATATGTAACTTCTTCCTTGTGATGTTTCTAGTATATGCGTTGATATTCTTATTGCCTTGAAAACCTAAAGAAGTAGAAGTTAGAAGATATTTGTAATAAACCTGTGTCCAGCAAATAAGTTGTACTCGTACGTTTTCACTGCCTTTTTTTGTCATTTACTGTAACTTATTACAGACTTTGCAAACCACTATACTCATGTAACGCAAAGCTGACATTTAATTGTTCATGGACAGAATTCCAAGTCGGTTACAATCCAATACATTGTAGGCAATACTTTCTGTGACTGCTATGTTTTCTTACTGCGTAACTCCTTTGACATTTATTGTTACACTGTGCCTAAAAAATATAAATTTTAATTTGTCAAGGTAATATCTTTTTTTAGAACTTAAACTGACCAATTTAAAAAAAAAAATACTTTCACGTTTAAAAATAGTATGGCGTTAGGGATTTTAGCTATTTTCCCTTTATTAAAAATAATAATTCACATTGTTTCTTAGGGAGTAACAGAACTACACCGCTCGTATATTCTGAAATTTCTTTCTAATTTCTTACTCCCGATTGTCCCCGACTGTCTCATCGATAGTTATGACACTATCTTGTACTGTTAACCATCCGAGTGAAGAAAACTCTTTAAAAGCTCTTCCTCGAAAAAAAAAGAGTTTTTGGAAAAAAGTGTGCCTCCATCTTAAAGTGCAAAAAAAACAATTTATAATAAAAGCTACAATTTTCCCACTAAATATATGTCGGTTGTCATCGCATGTAGAAAAACCATATGACTGTATATTTTAACTACAAGTTTTTGATAGCGAATTACAAGACAAAGGCCTCTGTCGGTAGCCTACAGACTTTCCTTAGTACAGCTGTAACATGTACTGTATTACAAAATAGCCACGCCTCAAATCTACATTGCGAAAGGAGCTTTGTTCAGGCTTACCAACGTTAACAATCACGTCTTACAGTAATTATTTCTCGGAAAGACAATTTTTCTTTTGTTCTGAGAAGCGTTATTTGTGGTTTGTATTAAATTAACATGAACCTATAACTTGCATGTATTAATCTATAAGTAGGCGGGGCTTTGTTTTAGTTACTATGCTTTGAGTGTTAATGTGAATAGGGCTTGTTGAAGTCTGGGCCAAGTACTGCATATCAGGGGTTCCCAAACGTTTTGGTACCACGCCTTCTCCTCTTCAAATGTAAGCCTCCCATTCAAATTTTCTAAACACATGGTCATACATAAGTAAGAAGAAATCTGAGGTATAATTTTAGTTTTAAATTTTAATAAATTGTGCACTTGAATTTTAAGTAAATGAGAATTTATCTTATTATTTTCCAACTGGTTTCGTGTAGCCTGATTTGCCTTCACAACTCCCCCCTCCCCCAGTTTGGGAACCCATGCTATATATAGTACATTTCCCCAAATTTTGTGAATAAATACTTGGAATGTGGCGTTTTGAAGATTTATTATTATATCTTTAGTTGTGGAGAATTGTTTATACTGTTTTAGACGGTTAGTTTTAGGTTTGAAATTATTATGAAATTTGTTACAACATTGAAGTAAAATAAAGCAAACATTATAAGTATAAAGGATTAAGAATAAACATTACAACCCTTCTGGGGGGGGGGTGTAATCCTCAGGCCCTTGCATGACTTTGCAATTAAAAATTGTGGAGATTATTTACAGTTTAATGACCCATAGATCCAGCCAGGCGCTGACACATCCGCTTTGTTGCTCTAAACACGAAACCAAGCTGAAATTAATAATTCGACAATAAAACCTAATGAAATTTGTTTATTATTACATTTTAATGAAAAGTTAAAACTCAAAGCGCACCATTTATAGTGAATGTTTCTGCTCTCAGGTACTATGGCATCTGGACATCTTCAGGAGAAGCTTCAGGGAGCTATCTGGTCACACGTGTATGGCAGAATCTTGTATCTTCTGTGCTCTGAAGGTAAGCTGTAAAGGTTTCTCAAAACATGGTTTACTATGAAAAAAGTTGTAAAGTGTTAGCATGTTTGTAAAATTATTTCTGTATGTAATAAGTTCAAACAGCCCCATACCTGGACCTCATTTGATAATTATCAACAAATATTATCATAAAGGATGGAGGAAATAACACAAATGTTTCTTGCATTTGCTTTCTTTTTTTGCTGCAACTAAAACGAGTCCTGTCTAGCAGCTTGCTTTCTGAGGGCGGTTGAAAATCCCAGCCTTGCTCCAGTGAACGTCACTGACTTAATATTCCAGTACTGCTGATGATGTTAATGTTGCTTTGGAACTAGGTCCAAAGGTTTAGCGCGCTTACGTCTAGGTACTTGCACCCTGTAGGTCAGTCGTAGAACTGTAGGGCTCTTGTATTGCTTGAGTCGCTCGAAGCGATTCCCTACTACAGCGGCGGCCTCCTCTCTCACGCCTCTATCTATGGCAGAGTTATGAACGTACTATAGAGCCCTCACTATGGCACTCGACCCTTTATTTTGGTACCGCACGATAACTTGCAGATTGCTGCTCTAGGTGCATCCTCAAAGTGGTAACCCTTATGCCCATACGGGTTTGAGCACTTGCTTGTACACAGCAATTTATTTTAGGGCTCAACTCAGAATACCGACCCATGAACCACACTTGTCTTCTATACAGGATGTTGACTTATTTTTTTTTCTTCACGTGGGATTTCCATTACAGTTTAGCCACCAATGTTATACGTAGGTATTTCACCTTTTTGCGATAAGGGAAGAGTTGCCATTTATTAGGAGGTGAGTTCTTGCATGGTTAGTATTTGTTTTTGCATTTGGTGAAAATTTATTTCGCTTGGACTACTTTTTAAAAAAAACTTTTAGAACGATTTGAGAAAATTTCAAATCAGATAGAAGGCTGTAGGAAATGTTTAGGCCTAAACATTAGGTTTTAACTGAACGGCGTTCTGCGTCACTAGACCAAGTGTCAAAAATTATTTTCAAGATATACCCCTTCCAAGTTCATACGCTGTGTAAAATCACAATGTAGGCCTACCTTTATATTTTTTTATACTAACCTGATGATAGAATCCCTAGAGTGAGGAATTTTAGTACTATAGTTTTAATGTTTCTCCACCAGAATGTGCAGTTTTCTCCATTTTTAAGAAATGGTGCTTCTAGTGACGCATAACGGCGTCCTACTGAGGTTTCTATGTTGCATAAATAGATATAATTCTGTAGTAGAACATTGAGAAACTAGTTCAGACCGTTCCAGCAGACAGGAGTGTGCCCACTTTAACGGCGTCGCGAAGGTTAAAGGTGGGACAACCGAGAAGTAGCCGCAACAGCCCGCCTACTGCAAGCAGCCACACTATTGTTTATACGCAGAGAGCTTTATGGACAACGGAACAAAGGGACCCGTCCACGCAGCCAATGGAGAAAGTCGGCTATTGTAGATTCCGGCACAGATTTGAACTATTTATTCCTGTGTTTGTTTCTATGATTTAAGGTCACTGTGACTCTTCTCGTCGGTCAGAAATGATGGTGAATATTAATGGTGGCTCAAGATGGAATCCCCCTCAAGGTTTAAGTTGTCAGAGGGGCATCTGGAGTGTGGGCTAACTTCCATTAAAAGGATCTTGGAGCAAAGTATTTTGCCAAAAGATATCGTAAACATTGCAAATAAACCTGTAGATAGAAAACGTTTTGAAAATCGATTGCAGATAGTTACCTTGAATAAAATTTTATATGTTGTACACTGTTAAATTTTTGTTTACCAATTTAGATATCGCAAGAAGGAAAAGGAAGCACTTAAAAATAAATTTCATTTAGGCAGTTTTATGTCACTAGTTCATTAGTTGAAACTAAATAAAAATCTTGAATCCTTGTCTACGAAAGAGTCTGGCTTAGGTATATAGGGCGTTGTTACCTGCAGCAAACCAAAACAAACGTGTTTCAAAGCATTCCAAATATAACCAATATTGTGTAAAGGTGAAAATATATTAATATCTATTAAAGATAATTAGGCCTATGTTGATATTTTGTGAGGCATTAATCCCTCTTTTTTCAATTCCTTCTATTAGTTCACACTCTCGTATATCTTGTCAAACTTTTCAATCGTTATTATAATATTTTTTATTCATCCATTCAAGTTCAAATACACTTTATAAATCTTGTAGTGGATGACACTTGATGTTAATACAGTTTTTTCATTATTAAATCATTAATTAAATTTTAAGCATTAATTTTAGTTTTATATGGGGGAACAACTCTTCATAAAAGGGGAAAAGTATGCAATATAGTTATTTCTTACCATTCGGCTTAAAATAAGTGATAACATATGATTTCGTAAAACAGCTGATTTTATGTTATATGTTATATGGTAGAACAGCGGTTTTAACGCATAGGTTATGTTACTTTATTTATATTAATTGTAATTATCTAATAAAAAGTATCTAAAATAAGTTTTTTTCGTTGACAAAAGTAGGAATTTACTTTAAAGAGTTTTTGTTTATATTACTTGTTACAGATATAGATAACGCAAGAAGGATAACAATTGCACTTATAAAACAGTTTTCATTTCTTCCCACACAAGTTTTATTTCAAGCAATATTTCAGTTGCTCAATGGCTTATGAAATAGTTGTCAGATCTTGGTTTCGCAACCCCCTCTCCGCGAACTGGAGCTTACTAGACTCCGGACCGCCGCTTTCTCTCCTCGTGGTTGTTCGGCTGATTTGCTACTAAGACGAACGTGAAACTGGGCAAGCCCCACGCATTGGTAACTGATATCGCGTAATGTACATGTGCTTAATATTATCGAGAAAACGGCCACCGCTGTAAAACCTTGCCAACTAATGAATTAAATTGAAGTATTTTTTAAAATCGTTGCATGGCGACAAACGACCACAATAAAGTCGATAAAGCAACTTGATTAAAAACTAGTCAACAAAATCGTAAGTCGACATAGTGACACACACCTAAGTGAAGAAATTCTAACTAGAATACCACCTAATCCTATTTATATAGTGTCGCAAATCCGTTTGTAACTTTCATAGGCCGCAATAGTTAGAATGACAGACTGCTAACAAACAAACAATAAACCTTGTTTTGAAATAATTGATAACATTTTGAACCACTTATTTAAGACAGAATATTCATAAATTGTATTATTTGATTCCATCTTTTCTAGAGCTACTAGTTTCACTGAAACACTATAGTAAAACATTGAATTTCTGAATGAATTGACAATGGGACACATCTCATTAATAAAAAACGTAAATGCACTATAGGGAAGTGTAACATACCAAGGGTGTACAGAATAAGGTTCGGGGCACTCGAGCCCCCCCGAAATTTCAAACAAAAAAAGGAAAAATAATGGATACACGACCAATTAATATTTTCTATAAGCTGAGCTTCCATACTTTATATATTTATACACACACACACACACACACACACACACACACACACACACACACATATATATATATATACTTTATAGATATAAGTATATACTTTATATACTTTTATATATAAAGTATGGAAGCTCAGCTTATAGAAAATATTAATTGGTCGTGTATCCATTATTTTTCCTTTTTTTGTTTGAAATTTGGGGGGGTCCGAGCGCCCCGAACCTCCTTCTATACACCCTTGATATATATATATATATATATATATATATATATATATATATATATATGTTCCATTACTTAATATATTTAAACTGTCATTCTAACGAACCCAAAATATACCTAAAACCTGTGTCTTTTAAGACATCAGTATTAAACATTTTCCCGGTGTGGGTCCACTAGACCAATCCTCCCCCCCCCCAATTCCTCGGTTGTTGGGGTAGCACCCCGAAGATTTTGTCGAAGTACGCCATAATGGCATAGAAATATATTATGTTCAAGTGCTTTTAGTTCATAATTTATAATCCCCTAAAATGCCTTTTTAATTTTAATATTTATGTTAAAGAAATGTGTGCATAAACGTGTCTTTAACTATAAACGTGTCTTTTCGGAGTACTAAACCTTTAGTAACATTCGCTTTTGGGAGTACATTTTGGATAACTCTGTATGTCCTCTGCAGTACATAGCACACAACTTGCGCGATACACGTCATTTCACAGATATGAAGCCAACATTTTCCATTAGTCGCGTTTTGACCGGATGTTGCATTGTGTCGTAGAATGGCATGCCATGTATTGTCATGCCAGCTCGTCTGTCAGATTTCTCTATAGGAATTTGTTTTGTTAGCACATGGAACGCTGCAACACGTGGAAGGCCTAGGAGCGGCAGTGGTGCCGTGCGCAGACTTTTTGATAAGAGTTCTCATCTACGGTGTGCAAAGTCTCTATAGGACCCTGTGCCCTTAGGCTTCAGACCCTTAAAATTCGGGCAAACTCCATCGCATCCCTTGGCCTGGCAGTTAGTCATATATTTATCGTGAATTTTAAAATGAAAACCTATTTCATTTAATAAATAAAGTATATGAAACTGTTAATAATTGAGTCAAAGATATTTATTTTAGTAAGGCAACGTTTCGGCAACTAGTTCTTAGACCTTATCAAGTTTGAAAATAACATTACATTGCTCTTAATTACCCATTCAAAATACTAGTTCACCCATTGCAATAATTTTAAACTTTATAAAACGTAATTAAAATTTAGTGCAAAATTTAATGTAATAATCCACAAAAATAGTCCTAATCCATCACAAAAAAAAAAAAATTAAAACGTTAACAACGCCAAGAGAAGTTTAGTGATATTACTGTTTTTATTATTTTTTTTCTTGATGATTAATAATAATTTTCGTTTTGAAGTAATCAGTAGGCTACACAAAGCGGCGCGAGGAAGGTGGAAGGTTCATAAAGGTCGGTTAGTAGTCTAAGGGCACAGCGCTCTTCCGAAACGTCACAGACTGCAATTTAATATTAGAACGCACAGTTTTATATAAATTTTGAAAATGTCTTAGTAAGTTAACCTTTTAAAACGTTTAGTGTTAAGCAATTGAATAGTAAAAATTATGCTTTTCAAACAGAAAAATATCAACATTTAATCATTTCACCAATTTACGTCAAAGCCAATGGGATTGTTCCTAAAGAGGAGGACTTCATCCCTTTAGCTTAGGAAAACACAGGAAAATATTAGATGTATAATAAAATTAGCTCTGAAACTAACTTGCAACACGTGCGGGGGTAGTTACGAGAATATTAATTAGAGTTTATTGTGTAAACTGGCACAAGAGTGACAGTTGAGAAATTAACGATTTGTAAAAATCATTAAGAAATTGCGTTCTTATTGTAAGAATTTGTTTATTTCTGGACATGAAACATTAAGAGGCAGGAAATATTAGCACCCATTTACTTGCTCGTTGCAGACTGGCTGCACTCTAGAGGAGGTTGTCGTCCCACGCGATGTCTCAAACAACTTGGCCTGTAGGAGGTGCAGCTGTGCGCGGACGAAAGAAGCTGTGATCGTAGTAATAGTGAAGCGTTGCTTTGCCACGAGACTCTTAATGGTGGCCATGTTTTTAATGCGACCTCCGTAACGTTTTCAGAGGCATATTTATAAGCGGTAGACAATGTTTTATATTGACATTGAGATACTTTTTATAGATTTTGCTGGAATTGCATTTTCCTTTAGTGTGTTTAGTAGTTTTATGCTTTAAAAAGAAATTTTTAATTTACAACTTCCCTCATTTTTAGCACACTCAGCATGTTCACGTATTCGGGCGTACAGCATTTTTCGCACTAGCGTGGAGCCTCCAGTACTAAAAAGACTTGTGGAAAACAAATTACTTCATACCTTTAGAAACCAACCGGTGCAGATTGCGTGGAGGAGATTTCCTTAGAAATTCGAATAAAATTAACAAGTTTTATTAAAGGCTTTGTAGAACAGCCTTATAGTAACTGGTAGCAGATAGTGGAATAGCAACTAATAGTGGAACGAAAATTATGTGAAACATTCAGCTCGTTTGCTCGTTTGGTGTGCACGACAAAATTGTAATTTTTTAAAGGCAAGAAATAGGTTAAAATCATTCAAGAAATAGTTAAGGAAGTAACATAGCCATATAACTTTAATATTACTTTGATAAGGGGCTCTTAAACAGTTCAATTACTAATAAGCGTTTAAATTAAATGAGATAGAATTAAATAGTTCGATGTTTATTGTACATTATATATATATATATATATATATATATATATATATATATATATATATATATATATATAAGGAACTAAGTCAAAATACAAATACAAGAATTATAATTGAATTTACAATTCAAAGCTTTTCGTTGGCTAACAGTACCAACATCATCAGGAATATTAAACAATATTCATCATCAATTGTTTAATATTCCTGATGATGTTGGTACTGTCAGCCAACGAAAAGCTTTGAATTGTAAATTCAATTATAATTCTTGTATTTGTATTTTGACTTAGTTCCTTATTAATACACAAGAATACATATTGCGATATTTATATATATATATATATATATCGCAATATGTATTCTTGCGTATTAATAAAGAACTAAGTCAAAATACAAATACAAGAATTATAAATATATATATATTCTTATGTTTTAAAGAAAAGGCTTAAATCTCACACAGTACAGAACCTAACATCACTTTTTTACGATTATAGTGTTATATTTTTAAGTTTGAAATGTAAAATGTATACTTTTTATATATTTTTACTTTATTATATTTTTTTCACTTTTTACATACAATTTTACATATTTATAATTTTTACTCTAAACTCTATTAAATAGACGCTGGTAAATGACCTTAAACAGCTTTATTCACTAACAGTTCAGTATACAATACAGATAATAGCAACACCTACAAATAATAAAATAGCTGTTTTATGATATAAGTTACCGTATAATTTTATTAAATATACGATATTTCTTCAAAACAGTGTCGGCCTATAGGAAATACTACTTGTACTTCTTATTCCAGGCGTCCATCTCTAGGTGTAGCCGATAGCCCGATGTCCACTATATATTCGGAACGCCAAACTCCACAGCCCTCTGTTCAGGAGGAAGTCCTGCCACTTCTCCAGTTCAACCCTCATGTGAAACAGAGTGGAGCATTGGTGGAGGATAGCAACAGTAAGCTCGTAGTCATGCACTGGAATGCCAGAAGTTTAAGGCTGAAGGTCGATGAACTGAAGAAGGCCTATAGGAAATTGCATTTAAAAATTATTTAAACATAACCTCGAAATCACCTCTAGGTGAACATTCAATCAGCTGTTAGCGTTTGTTTTCCCATCCTTGTCTTTCGGAAATCTTAGGCGCAACTCGTTCACGTTACGGAAATCTGACGTCTAAAATGTGACCTCGTAGTCATATAATTTTTCTTTTCGTTGAAAAAACTGTTCAATAATAACTTTTTCATCTATTGCTTGTTACGTGTGTTAAAGATGTTCTATTTCAAGCTGAACATTGGAAATGTTTATCACACCAAGAGTCAGGCCTAGGCCAGAATTCCCAGTTGATAAGTACTTGGCTGTACAAAAGCGGAGAAAAGCAAAATGTTTGTGCGATGCAGATTGCATATAATAATAATGTATACTCATGTAGTGACGTCATCAACACTTCCGCGCCTCTCCTTTACAGTTGCAACAACTTTGCCTACGTGAAGGTTATGTAGCCTACGTTATCATTATACATAAACCGTAAGTTGAATTTATAAGGACAGGAATTAGCCCTAAAAGTAGAAATGCTAACGGACTGGTTAGTGGCCTAGAAATAAATTAAGTTAGGAAGGTTGTATTTTATAGGTTAATTCTTGCAATATAACTTTATAATACGATGACGTATTCATACAAAGTATGAGAATGTACTGGAATATATGGTTAAAACACTTGTCAATTAGCGTGATCAATTTTTTAGTTTTATGAATTGTTTCGGCAATATTACACATGTTTGTCCCTGATGATGGCAGCGTAGTTTTCGAAACACGTTTGTTACGATTAAAAGATTGTTATTGTGAGAATTGTGTATAGTATTGGTGTTTGAAGTGTATATATCTCATAAGCTAAGCTGAACTCCGTAATATATAATACATGGGTAATCCTTTCTGGGGAATTGTTTGCAACCTAATGGAAAGGTTGGGTTTCCGATTCGCCACGCTCGAGGAGGGGAGTTTCAGCCATTTGTGAACAATGCTTTAAAGTAGGCTATTTGGGAATTGCTGTTCGGAGGATGAGGTTCAACGCTTTGGAGTCAATTTGATTGTAAATCGACAGGGCGATTTTATTTTTTCTAGAGCGTTGTGCTTGAGCTGTTGAACTGAATCGGCCGGTCGCATTTGCGGACGGAGTTTATGAAAATCGGTAACGTGTTAATGTAAGGAAGAAATGGAATAGCCGGATTAGTTTAACCGGCGCGGCGAGGATGGCAGGCGACGGATGGCCACGTAAGATGGAGGGAAAAGGACGCGATGTCGAAACTGAAGATTTGGCATGGATGAATCGATGACAGCTAGAGACGTTGTTTTGGGTAGAGTTGGTTGCTGGGGAAGAAGTACTGCATTAGCTGAAAATAAATCCGGAAAAATATTAAAATGTTTGCTAAATTTTACGTTTTAGTTAGTAACGAATTGTAATGGTTCACTCTGACTTACATGGCTCGGTTCTTTGCTCTCAAAAAAGAGCCAAAATATTAAATATGGTGATATGTTTTCTTCTAATATAGTTAATAAATTAAAAATATTTCAAAAACAAGAATACTTTTAATGCATATATTATTCAAAGCTTTTCGACGATAAAACAGTACCAGCATCTTCAGGAAAATAATTATCACCAAATAATTAAGGTTAGATAATTATTTTCCTGAAGATGCTGGTACTGTTTTATCGGCGAAAAGCTTAGAATAATATATATATATATATTAAAAGTATTCTTGTTTTTGAAATATTTTTAATTTATTATATATATAGACTATATATATAATATGCGACATTATAATAATAACTCTTTAGAGCACAGAGCAAAAATAAATAAAACATTCTGTAATTCTGAATAACAATGTTATCTCCCGTAATTAATACAAGCTGTACACGAGGACACCGAGGTTGGAACTAGCACCTTTTGAATTTGTCACGCCTTACGTAAAAACCGAACTGAAAAGACAAAACGGGTGGAACGAGTGAGCAGGAGGTAGCCCGCCTTAAAGAGCATATTCTAAGAATTACATATACACCTCTACTTGGAAGCCACTGAACTGCCTTTCGAAATACATCTAATAGATATTTTAGTTTCATTAGTTATAATAATAAAACAGGCCACTCCCTTGTGTAACCTATACCTCATGTACACACACACACACACACACACACACACACACACACACACACACACACACACACACACACACACACACACACACACACACACACACACACACACACACACACACACACACACACACACACACACACACACACACACTGTTACAAAAATGTATTCTGTATTGCGTTTTTTATAATTGGTTGGTTTTTTCCTCTTGTAACCAAGGGTGTTTCTTATTTTTCTCGTTCAACATCTTTAGTTTTCTGAACATATTCCAATTTTCGTTTCTTCTACTCACATGTCTCATGGTTTTCTATTCAGTCTTTTTGTTCTTAGCATTTCTCTATTCCTATCTTTTTTATTGTCCCTTTGTTTTTCATTTTCATTTCATGATTATAAAACCGAATGTCCTTTAAAATACTTTTTCAAAGGGATGTTTTAGTTTCACTAGCTATATAATAAAAACCGTCCACTGCCGTGTATAATCTATAACCTCATGTGCACACTGTGTACCAAATATATACTGTATTACGTTTTTGTATCTAGTTCGATTTTTTTGTAGCCGAGTGTGTTTTTTTATTATTAAACACCTTCAGTTTTGTAAACATATTCCAGTTTTCGTTTCTTCTACTTGCATAGTGTCTTCAGTATTTTCTATTCAGTCTCTTTGTCTGTTCTTTGCTATTCACTCTATGTTGGTCTTTTTTATTGCCCCAGTGTTGTGCATTCTCATTCCATGATTATACAACTGGGTGTCGTGTTCTATTATTCCTCTACAAGACTTCTGTTCTTTCATTCATACTTATATATTTCCCAAACTTCTGACTTAAATCTTTTACAAATGCTATGTAGTGATTTCACTTTAGAAAAACAATAACAATTTTATCAAACCTCTACAACAATCCAAATACTCTTGTTATTACTCTTACATTTTTCTTTAGATCCATCATCTAATTTAAACGTTTTAAGAATATTCGTCCAAAACATTTAACGATATAGGATGTTTATTTAATGAGAAATTCATTGAAGAACTCTTGTGTTCACGCTAAATGTTTTACCAAAATTTGTATTAAGGTTTTGCAGCCAAGTCTTTTTCTTAGTTAGCCTATATTATTAATCATTTCAGTTTTCTGAACATATTCTCCTGTTCGTGCCTTCTAATTATATATAGTTTCTCAGATGTTTTCTAGTCATTTCTCTTTGCCAAGACTTCTATATTGCCCCAGTGTTATGCATCTCATTACATGATTATATAAATGAGTGTCGTGTTCTATTATTCCATTACAAGACTCCTGTTCTGTTCTTTCATTCAGACTTTAATATTTTCCAAACTTGTGTCTAAATCTTTTATAAAAGTTATGTAGTGATTTCATGAAAAAAACCGATCACCAATTTTCTCAAATTTCTATAATGCAAAAGTTCTTGTTATCGCGCTTACATTTTACTTTAAAGTCAACTTTTAATTTAAAATTCTCTAGGATTCTCGTCCAAAAAACTCTAATGAGAGATGATGTTGTTCAGAGATTCATCGAATAGTCCTTCCAACATGTTTCTCTAAATAACTATTTCCTATCTGTAACTACATCTCAGTATTTCCTAGCACACGTAACACTATAAAACCGGATTAGGCGACAGACGTAATCCTAAGGTAAGCCCAGCCGTGTACTACTTTCCTAGCGGCGTATTACAACACAAGCGAACGTCTCGACCAATCAGGAGCGAGGTTAAAGCACTCTCATGCAGCGGGACGGCTTTCCATTGGTGCGTTACCGCTGGATATTGACCTCCTTGCGACTTTCAGCTGATTGAATCTACAAAGAGCATTTAGAGGTTAGGCCGTTTTGTAGATCACGGCCTTTGATCCTCCAGTCTGTTGGTTTCATTTATCCGCGACCATAAGTGATTGGTTCAAAAGAAAGTAACACCAAAGATTAAGGTTGAAGAGCTTGCTCGGCGGTTTTGGATCTGTGCAGGATAAACTGTTATGAACTTTCTCTCAAATCGTCTGAACGTAACCGATGCTGCTGAGACGATTATCCACAACTCTTTACAAAAGGATTTTACGACTTGTTGGCAATATGGATCGATATTGGGGGATATCAAATCCCTTCATTAGGTAGTTTACCAGGCTTACGTATCACAATAAGACCTATAACTTTCCAGATTTGCTACCCATAATCGTAATGAAGGATTGTTTAAGTTGGTTAAATTTACCAATGCATTTCGTGGAAGTTCTTTTAGTATTTACCCCGTTGTTAAATCAAATCCAGGAGATTTTTTGGATCAATGTTTTTTTAATGAACTTAGTCACATCTGCTAAGTAATTCCTCCATCATCCTGTATTATTTCTTCTTCGCCCTGTATTATTTCCTATTCATCCAGTATTATTTCTTCCTCATACTGTATTATTTCTTCGTCTTCCAGCATTGTTTCTTTCCCATCTTAAATTATTCCCTAGTCAAAGTGTATTATTTCTTCATCATACCGTAATGTTCCTTCCTCATCCTGTGCTATTTCTTCCTCTTCCTTTATTTTTTCTTCGTCGTACTGTATTATTTCTTCGTCTTCCAACATTGTTTCTTCCCCATCTTAAATTATTTCCTTGTCAAAGTGTATTATTTCTTCATCATACTGTAATGTTCTTCCTCATCCTGTATTATGTCTTAAATTATTTCCTTGTCTAAATGTATTCTCATCATGTATAGTTTCTCCCTTATTCGGTATTATTTCTTTTTATACTGTGTTATTTCTTTCTTATACTGTGTTACTTCTTACTCATCCTGTTCTATTTCTTCCTATTCCTGAATTACTTCTTCCTCATTTTTTTTATTTTTCTTCTTTCCGTATTATGTCTTCTTCATCTTGTGTTCCAAAACGTGTTTTTAATGTTCATTAAGAACGACCTGTTAGTCCGTTTAGACGTTATTCAGAAGTTTTGCTCTAATTATGCTGCAAATTCGCTCATTAAAGTCTTTTTCGGATATTGAATACTGACATGTATTAGCAGTACAAAATGCTTTCCCTCACTTTGTAGTTTTACAGCTTCTAATCTCCTCTGTTCTATGTTGGAAGCATATTCTGACGGCTAACAGCTTTTAATTTATGCGAGCTGGTTTTATATGAAAACTATCTTTAACTTGTATAATGTTTGAATTTACTTGTGGGTGTTTGAAGTTACTGTATTGTGAAATATTTTACAAAATTGACAGATTGAGATTTTATTTAGTCTATAAAAAATTTAAAATAAGGTTTATAGGGTTTTGGAGGGTTAACAAGTAATACTCCCTCTCTGTGCTCCTGGTTTATACGGCTCAAATATTTGTATTGTGTAACATGTGATTATATTAATTAGTGGCAACACTTGACTGAGCGGTTTTATTAACTGTCGTCAAGCATAGCGAGTGTTACATTTAAACTGTATGCAGAAGATATCTACGCCTCATTACACCTTTCCCGGACACAAAGCAGAGACTGCAGCACGCGACTAGACAAGTGTACTCAGCGGTCCTAGCACAACATATGTTTCTGACACTTCTTGCGTGCCGCTTAATTTCTGTGATGAAATAATGGGACTTTAACGATCGCAATATCTAGAAGGGAAACACTTGTTATATTTAGAAACCAGCTGGTCAAAATTGTAACTACAACTTGTTATTTATGGCACTTGGTATTAGTCTTTTGCCGGAGTGTTTGCAGTTGTCACATCGTTAGGCTTATTTAGATCAATGAGTTGTCTCAATCTAGGGTATTTTACAGGTTTAAAATGTTCATACATTTACATATTATTCAATTCAATTGAACTTACTTCTAAATAAACCTTCATAGGCAAACGTGGAACCGTCATAAGAAATGACTATTTCTTATGGCGTTCCTGACTGAATTCAATAAACTGGAATAATCGTAAGCTTACCGCTATTTTATCTTGAGGAATAAAGTTTATTTGAAAAAGGAACGAGAAAATGCTGCAAATCTTTATATTAAAAATAATATAAGACACCCTAATTCTTTAGAATAAATATTTTTGTTATTTCCTTTTACATTATTTTACAAACCGAAGATTTTTCTCCTTGCAAAACACACACAGTTAGACCTTATTTCAAGCATTAGTCGATGGGGCTTGCCTAGAGAAGCACACTTACACAAACACACACGCACACACACACACACACACACACACACACACACACACACACACACACACACACACACACACACACACACACACACACACACACACACACACACACACACACACACACACACACACACACACACACACACACACACACACACACACACAGACACAGACACACACACACACACACACACACACACACACACACACACACACACACACACACACACACACACACACACACACACACACACACACACACACACACACACACACACACACACGGACACACACGGACACATACACACACTTTCTTTTGAAAAATATACTTAATAGAAGTCATAATTGAATCTAGTTAATAATAAAAGGATGTAGTTGGTAGAAAACCACGTAGTTATTAGATGCCAAATTTACTGAATAACCATTTATTAAAATTAATTCTTAAAAATTGTCAGGCGCACCTAAGGAGGTTTTAGTTTAAAAAATTGTAATAAAACTATCTAACCCATTATAATAATATTAAATTAACTGTAGTAGATAACAGTAATGTTCCTCAACTGATTAAAAAATATTGAATAATAACATTTTAACCTAATAATATACAATAAACAAAGTAACATGACCTATAACACAAAATCAGCTGTTACATGTAATCATATGTCATCACTTTATTAAGCTAAAAAATTAAGGGCGTGAAGGTAAGCCGAAGGGTTTCCACCGTATAAAACCTACATCAGGCCTGCCTTAAATGGTCATATCAATAGGCTCAAACCTCCTAAAGACGTTTTAGAAACACTGAAATATATATATACCCTATATAATTGTTGTCATTATTTTGAATAAAATGTATTGAAATGTAGCTTAATATATTTTGAACTGATAATTAATATTGAATAATAACAAAATAAAATAAATCATAGTAAATAACAATAATAATAAATAAAGCTTTATAATTGAATTATAAATAATAATACAATTTGTAACTTATTAATGTGTAATAAATAAAGTAACAACCTAGGAGTAATTAAAACATCCTTTGTGTAAAACGTATGTTATTGGTTAATTTAATTCGTTGGCATGTTCGTATATAATAGCGAAGTCCTGCCTTATAGATGCTAATGCAAAAAGAGTATTTTCCCCATCCCAAAAAGGAGTTTGCACTTCAAAAACACAGACAGGTAATAAATACGTTGCAAGTCTGGTTTTTGACTTATTTCCATCAGCTAGACTTTCATATAATAAACCACAGTGTTTTATGTTTTACGCGTTTTTGAAGCGTTCACATAATTTTACCACTTGAAGTACCCAACAATGGTCAATCGATAGGCCGAAACCAAGAAAAAATTAGTTTTAGAATAACTTTTAGGTTTTTGCATTAATGCGATATTTATATTCGTTATTTTAATGCGTAATTTATAATTGTTCGAATGAAATTAAAAATAGTTTTTTCTTTCGGCAGTATCATGCTTAAGATGCCCGTTTCCACGGATATTATCTTATTATAAATTTGTCTTATTATAAATTATTGAATAATTCCATGTTATCGACTTTATGGTTAACATAATTAAGTATTACATGATTAAAGAATAAAAATATGGTACAACTCACAAATATAAAATTTTTTATTTCATACGCGTTTCAACGACTAATTTGTCGTCGTCCTCAGTGAAGATACACAAATCAAATTAACTAAAAAATATATATATTAAACATAACCTATAAAGTTTCAACAAAAGTAAAAACTATTTAGGTTTTACTTTTGTTGAAACTTTATAGGTTATGTTTAATATATATTTTTTTAGTTAATTTGATTTGTGCATCTTCACTGAGGACGACGACAAATTAGTCGTTGAAACGCGTATGAAATAAAAAAAATTTATATTTGTGAGTTGTACCATATTTTTATTCTTTAATTATAACTTTCACTCACAAGCCAGCTCGAATATTATTTATAAGTATTACATGGTTGGTACACTTGAACGAAGAGAAATCCTCTATATATTCGTTGAAATTTCCAGCGCTTAGGAAGTAAAAGTGTTTATTTCCTAAAAACTACCATTTGGAAGAAAGTTTTTAAACATATATTTTGTATGTTGATGAGATTACATATATGATCAAAGTTTTAACCTTGATTGTAGTCTACCTAAACAGTAAGCACCCATTTGAATGTTCTCCCCGTGATTGGGTTCTCTAAATAATAATATTCCCGCCCTAAATCTTATCTGTTTATTAAAGTGGTTCTCTTAGTTCAATTGTACCGCTGTATGTTAATGACCCTATAGTGGCTACACGGCGCGGCGTTTTCAAGATGTATCTCGAGTTGTACGTTTGGGGCGGACTGTACTCGCTCCGACAGGCCTGGCCTCACCTGAAGGCATAACGCTATCATTGTACTATCCATTTCACGTTAAGTATGTTTATTGAAAGTGTAGTATCTTAAAGCAATCTGTACATGAAGCTATTGTTGTGGGAGATTAACGCCTTCAGTGCTATCCGTGCGTTGAAGTCTCCCGTTGAACGTGGAGGAAATTCAATTAACACTGTGTCTCGGTTCTTATTCAATCCCTTCTATTATTTCACACTCTTCTTGTAGATATACCTTGTTTGAATTTTCGATCGTTAATAAAATACTTTTTATTTATCTAATCAAGTTCAAATGTATTTTTTAACTTGTAGTGAATGACACTTGGTGTTAATACAGTGTATTCAAATAATAATTGATAAATTAAATTTAATAATAAGTTAATTTCAATTTTAAATTGGAGAAAAATTATTCGCAAAAGGGAAAATGTATGCAATATAGTTATTTCCTCCCATTTGGCCTAAAATAAGAAAACATGATTTCATGAAACACCTGATTTTATGCTATAGGTTACGTGGTAGAAGTGTTGTTTTAACGCATATGTTACTTTATTTATATTAATTTTAATTATTTAGTAAAAAGTAACTAAAACTAATTTTTTCTTTATTGACCCAAGCTGGAATTGATTTTTTATTTATTTTTTTTTGTTTTTATTAGGCTACTTTTATATAATTAAAGTTAGAGTTTGTTCTCTATTTATAAAATAAGTTGTGTGAAATACTTTTACTTGATTATTAAAATAATGCATCAAACGTGGGTTCTGAAACATAAAAAACCCTTCTTGACGTATTGTAAATTAAATATTATTAAGGTCTTGAATGTAGGATATTAAGGATTTAGGGTAGGTTATAGACGGTATTTTTTTAAACCTTGGTAAAAGTTATAAATTTATTTTGCGTATCTAATTTTCTTAATTATTTGGACATTATAACTGTTACAAGGCCAGCAATTAAATACAATTCTATTTAAAACGTTGTTTGCCTTTAGTAAAAAATACGCAGTAAATACAAAACACCAACTTAGTAAAACAACTCCGGAAACCCTGAGCACTTTGCTAACCACTTTACACGCCCACTTTATCCCACTGACTGATTAATTCCTACCGCACTGTCCATTTCATGAGTATGATAGCAATTTTATGATTCATGTAACATTTGCACCAGTCCGAAGATGGTAGGCCCGCCTTGTTCAAGGTCTGCAGACACAGACAGCCCGCTCAAGGACTACGCCGTAGTAGCGCCAGGTTACCGCCCCCGGACACCAAACAAGGAGTCGTGTGATAATTATTTTTGTCATTTTTACGGCCGTCTTTGTTTTCATTGTTGCGGGCTTCCCTTGTCATTACGTGGGTGCCTTGATGGCCGCCTAATTCGCAGGTGATTTTAATGCCAGGACTTCACACGGTTTTATTGCAAAGAAGCGGCTGCCACTTAGTGACGACACGGCCAGTCCTCCGCGTTAACTAATACGAGCTTGAGTAGAAGTAAAGGTCTAGACTTAGATACCCGTTAGGTTAAAGTTTCTAGGGGTTTTTTAACTGTCAGGTCGACTCAAACTAGTAGTAGAGTCAAACCTAAAGATTAATGAATTGCGGAGGACTAGTCTGTCATTTTTCTTTCTATATTTTATCGCAATACGATATACAAAGAACGTATAGACATTTTAAGAATTAAAATATAAAATGTTAACACACACACACACAGCACTCTTTCTTGCTCGCGTCCGCACACACACACCACACATATAGTTACGAGAGGACGTAGAGATGGAGCAAGTAAATGAAAACATTTGAGGAGAGGGGGGTGTAATTCCACGCATTTGAAGAAAAATTTATTTTTACCACTATATAATATATATTAAAATGGATTTTCAAAATATTCAACGTATAGTACAACATGTTAGCAGTTTATATTAAATACCAGCACGCTTTTTCTATCCGCTACATAGTATTTACTATAAAGTAAAAATAATGCAGCAATGCCTGGTACTTCCTCTCAATGTGGGCAATGGTTTAAGGCGATTGAACGCACTTGATTAAAAAGTTTGTTAACTACTTTATTAACAAAACTTACGTTATATTTGGCTTATTTCTAAATCGTTGTTGATTAAGTTATTTATAATTTAAAAAAAAAATCAATTTATGATCATTACAAAAAAGTGTTGTTACCAAAAATAAATGAAGAGAAAATACAATTACAAAAAGCTTTTATGGTTAGGTAGGGCCTACATCATAAACTAGGAATGAGAATTATATATATATGTGTGTGTGTGTGTGTGTGTGTGTGTGTGTGTGTGTGTGTGTGTGTGTGTGTGTGTGTGTGTGTGTGTGTGTGTGTGTGTGTGTGTGTGTGTGTGTGTGTGTGTGTGAGAGAGATAGTATTACAAATTCAAATTCATTATTTACATATTAGTTTTTATAAAAAGCGTTGGTTAACCAACACTTTTATAAATGGAATAAGATAAAAGTTATTTTCTCTGCGAAAACGAGTATATTTTTTACTATTTGAGGAGATGTTACACGTAGGCCTATAGTTTTCATACTGCCACAACCGTTACAAATCTTCATGTTACTACTATCACATTTAAATCATTCAACGTCTCTGCGGAACTCGTGTTAAATATTGTCCCTCTGACGAAGTCTTGTTACAGTGTCTTCTCGGCCTCTGACCTCTCTTGGTCCCTGCCTGTCATTAAGGAACAATATATCTCCAATTATCTGCTTTCCGACACGGCCTCCATCTTGCTGCACGTGTTGTTGACAACACTTATACTTTTGTGTCGGTTTGGGGAGTTGAATCGGCCTCTATCGACTATAATAAATGGTAGAAATATAATTTTAATTTTATTATAATGAAATGGGCTTAGAAATATATAAGTGCACATGAATTTGATACATCTGTTTGAAACATTTATGACAGTGATTTTAATGATTTGTAATTTAAACGATGTCAGTGATTTCAATGCTCATTGGTTACAATAATATGAGAGATATCAATGCTGTCAGTGATTTCAACGCTTATAACAGCAACAACTATAAGAGAGAATTGTTAATTATCCAGTATTACTTCTCTGCTATACGAATTTAATATTATTTTTTAATTGCGAATACAATGTTTATGGTTAGAAGCGTTGAATTATTCCTAAACTAGACAATTTAAAGATTAAATTTGTAGATTAGTTAGCCTTATATGTTTTGCAAAACGTTCAGGTTGAAACTCTGTATTAACGTCTTGTGTGAATTTCAAAATTATAGTACTTTTTTATAGCTGAATTTTTATAAAAATGAGTAGCTAAGTATTATATTCTTAAATTTTGAATAAAATCATTGTTCAAAATAATAACTCATGTAGTTTAACAAAAATACTAGATTTAGGCGAGTATATGGCGAGTATGAATTTATAAAGATTTATCAATTTACTATGTTTTTGTCCAGAGCTTTGAGGTAAGTTTAGAGACAGCTAGTAGTTTTTAGCCCATTGGGAACGTTGATATTTTTAATATTAAAAGTCGAGGGAGGCCACGGTGCATCGAGTAACTCGGCGGACACGAGCGTCGCCGCGGGCGGGTCGTAGCGCCCGGTCAAGGCTAAGCCCAGCTGGGCTCTGTTTACAACCAGTTTTTTTTTACTAATCTCTGGCTTGTGATTTATTTTCAAGACGTCTACTTAGGAGTGTTGCGCAATTTTATAATCCGTCCGGGATTTTTAAAAGTCTTTTTAAAGATGTGATTTATCTTTTAAAACCTTCAAATAGATTTTAACCGTTAAAATAGGAAAGATAAACCGGTTTGGGGGTATTTTCTTGTATGAGTTTAACACTGGTTTTAGAAAAATAACTGACTGTTGTTCTAACATATACAGACCTTAATTCCAAGTGAACAGTTATTAGATCTTTTAATATTTTCTCATACTTTTACACGTATGATCCTTTCGAGGGGCGGATCCAGAATTTCGCACAATAGCTGTGTAATACAGCTACTGGGAGGGGGGTTATAGTAAACAAACAAGAGTGGCGCGGGGGGTTGTTTATTATAACAATAATAAAATGTGATGAAATATTGTAAAGTCAAAGAACAGCACTGTCTTTAACCAGTCATTTCACAATAAATACAAACTTTTACCATAAGTAATAGCTATTAACTTACTGACAAGTTTCAGAACCGTCGTTTCATTGAGGAAACCTAGCCTGCTAACTCATGATTTAATAAGTGAAGACGAGATTATTACATCAACTAACTTTTATAAACTTTTAATATTCACTTATTTTGAAATAATGCCATAGTAACTAGTGTAACTTTTGACTGTCTGGAAGACGGAAATCACGATTCCCTTGTGCCCCTTTATCCTCCATTGTTACTTTCCTACATCTAAATAGATAGCCTATTTATTCTAGGGCTATTTGTCTTTATTTATGTAATAAAATTGGTTACTGATTTGGGCCACTCAGTGAAAATGAAGAATCAGATGTTGCATTATTATTACAAAATTTGCGTAAAATTAGTTTTTGAAGGCAGGAATTAGGAGCAGAAAAAAGTTTGAAATGTCGAATTTCGCTGGAAGGTGGCGCTGGTGTAAGTGGAAGGGTTTCCGGGTGTTTCCAAGGCCTTAAAATAATCAGTGCACCCCAGCTCATATACGACCTATAGCAGCTTGACGAGATTAAACAGACAGATTGTTGAAGATTACCTTAGGAGATGAACTTTTTAGACATTTTTAGACATCTGTTACTTGCAGCTTTAAAATTTCTCTAAAATAGTTGTATACCAAACAGTAACTTTAACGAATGGTTGTGCATTAAGGAATGGAGTTGATAAAATGTAATTCTTCAAAACTATGTTGACTTAGTCATCCGTAAAACAAAATAAACATAATTGAGATTATTTACAGAGCATCAAAGATACAAGTAAGGGCAGAAGAAATGTTAATGTCCAAATATACCCATGTTATGCATTCCAAACAAAACGAAAACATTTAGACCGTAATGACTTTCATACCGAGTTTTCCGCGAATTCAAAGACATCCTTGATACTCTTGTATTACTAAGACGACCTAATCCGCCTATGAACGGTCTGAATGTTATAAAAGCCTTGGATGCTTCTCAGAAATTGTTGCGCCGGACATGAGGCACATGCGCGGAATGCTGCTCCGGGAAAACTGCTCCATCGGAAATTGCCGCCATTCAATCCAAACTACTTTCGTACATTCCGCTTTACTTTTAAGAATTTTGACCACAATAGCTATCTTCTTGTGTGGGTTGAGATGGTGATTCAGTAAATGCTATATCTTTATAAAAATTTAAATTTAATCACCGGGATATAGGCTATTTACCAACTAAAACGCGTTTACTGTAAAAGAAATGGGGATTGAAATTATATAAAATAAATTCCAAGACTATTTTTGGATGATTGCGTTTGGGTTTTCTTTACATGACTGAAGGAATTAGGCGATAACGGGATATCAACTCTCTAACGGCCTCGTTAAAATGGCCGTGAGTACGCCAATATTCTTCTTCTTCCAATATTAGTGAAATCTACAAGGCGGTGACGAGAACTTATTTTCTTGCCTTTGTTAAAGTCAAACACAATTATTGAATGGGAAGATTAAGTACTATGCTATTTGTTTACATTATTCTATTTACTCTTCCCAATTGTTTTTATTCAGAGTTGAAGGAATTTAAAAACTTAGATATAAAAAAAAAACTACAATCGATTTTACGGTT
This sequence comes from Prosapia bicincta, assembly GCA_036971475.1. NCBI lineage: Eukaryota > Metazoa > Arthropoda > Insecta > Hemiptera > Cercopidae > Prosapia > Prosapia bicincta. Next base: position 328,535,775 of record JBAIZL010000001.1, read on the forward strand.
TTTTTTGCACTTTTCGTATTTAGCACGCACAAGTAAATTAGTATCATAACTTTTGTGAATATTTTACAGTATTTTTAGACTAATTCCCGAGTACAACAATAATTAGTATTATACATAAATAAAACCTCTTAATATATATATATATATATATATATATATATATATATATATATATATGTATGTATATGTATATATAAAACTACATAGATTATTGTATTATTCATTCCTGATGATGTTGGTACTGTTTACTAACGAAAAGCTTTGAATATAAATTAATAAATATTCTTGTATTTGAATAACCTATGTTGTTTTAGATTATTAAACAAGAAAACATATATATATATATATATATATATATATATATATATATATATATATATATATCCTGATGTAGATTTTTATTGCAAAAAATTCTCTGCAGAGGATATTACTACAAGACTTAACAGTAATTTCCTCTGAAGATGAATGCTTTGCAACCGAAATGTACATCACGACACAAGTAAAAGTTATTGTAGTTTAAGAGGTTTAATTTATTTATATATAAAAATTACACATCAGTTGCTCTAAGCTATTAATAAATTTAGAATTAATATAAAAACTTTAAAAAAATAAATTATTTTTACACATGTTTTACAAGTTTGACACTTTTTTCAAATAAAAAAATGTAATAATAAAAAAGTCAAGTAACTTACAAACCTTAAAACCAAACATAACCATAGGATTTTAAGGTACAAAATAACAATTATAGGCCTATTTTAAAGTGGGTTGTTGTAAACATCTTGAGTTCCTTGATTAAGTCATAAGTAATTATTAAAAGAACTAAGTGAAAACCATCAACTTAATGTGGTGTTGCGTACGAAACCGTCATTTCATTGGCGATGCCTAACCTTAGCATCCTAATTTGCTACCTTATGGTATAATTGCGCTAGAATGGCATTACTGAGCGATTTAATCCCGGCTCTGTGTTTAGGTTACCTTCTTTGCGTTCTTACTGAATGATATTGGGTATTTTGGACTGATTTCATCTGTTGTGTTTTTACGTTAAAGTGCTGGGCTGGAGTGAAGTATGTAGTTACTACAGTGTATATTAGTAAAATGCTTTTTGTTGTAGTAATCTAAGTGTCTGTGTGTTTCTTAACCTTGTATTTAGTGAACTATACACTTGAAGAAAAGTAAATTCGATCTGAACACGTCAGTAAGCTATCGAAACGTATTTGATTAAAATAAAACATTATCCACTCAAATATCAACCTTTTTTTCTCGATATCAAAGCTTTTTGGTGTATACTCGTACATAAACACGACATAAGCTTTAAGATTAAATTTAATCTAATTTGAGAAATTAAAGAGTAAAATAGCAATCTTTCTATTTTTAGAGAAAGTAAAATGGCTTTTTAGTCTCTATTAAAATGAACAGCCACGGGTGCCGAAGTGCGTACTAACGAGAAACCCCTATTATCCAGTCTTCCGTAGATTAAACCTCTACTAAGTTTGAGAGGTGCGACGATGCCGACGGGAACTGTTGCGGTTGGAATCAATCTTGGCGTCATTGCCAGGGCAGTAAACTACGCGATTGTAGGCTACTAAGAATTTGTACTTTTAAATCATTAATATGAGACCTTCAATTTATTGATCAAAGCATTCAATATTTATCTGCTCAAAATTTTAAAAAAATTCCTTTAGGTTAGGTAGTAAGTCTGGATTATCCGAGCCCCGATTAACCGAGTGTCGGGTTAACCGAGGTAGTAAAAACATGTACAGTACGTATATAACGTTTTGGCTCTTTGGATGTTCTTAGGGCATCGACGTAAAAATACGTTTTCTTTCCTTAAACGTCAAAACAAGTATGGACTTCATTAATAAATAACTTAAAATTTTTTTTGCAACTTGTACTACATTTGTTATACTATATATGTATATTTGTATGTCTTACAAATATTTTTATGAATGTCTTACATATATGTCCATATGTTTGTCTTATATATAATACATGTAAATCCTGTATATATGTCTTATATACCGGTAGGTCTTACATATGTGTCTATAAGTCTGGCTTTCATTTTTATTTTTACTGTTTTTTTTAAATTTTTACGTAGACAAATAATACTTATGATAATAATAATATGATAACAGAGTAGACGCGTTTTTTCACAACTCTTTTTCTTTTATTTCACCAGTTTCCTTTTAATCTCGATTTCTGACGGAGTCCGTGTAATCCACGTTTTTATTATCCGTGGACCCGTGAAACACTCGGATAAGAAATCCAAAATTAGTAACTGAATAATATTTTAAAATACGAATTGTTATGCGTATGAGTGGTTTGTTAGTTTTCTACATTTTACCACATGTAGCAGCAGATTCTTCTGTAATGTCTTGAAGATGTTTTGCACATCTTTGGATAGTTATGAACAAATATAAACTCAGTTAATCGCAAGCGTGACCATACTCTCGTCCCGTAAAAGGAGCATCCGAAGAACCGAGTTCATTGGACATGCGGCAAGGGTAAACTTGGCGGGAAGACGAGACACCGCTCGCCTTGAAAACAAAACCAGCTGAGAGGGAGCATCATCCTCGTTTGGCGCGCGCGGGAACAAGAAATATAATCGTGACTTGGAAAAGAAGACAAAACCAAGATTGCAGCCGCGGCGACAAAGTCGTGCTCGAAGCGAAGTAAATCATTACAGATTAAAACCAGTGTGGACGGACGACATTGGAGGGGGTTGTGTTTTCCATTGTTGGGAGTAATGAAGGAAAAAATTGGATCGTGATTTTTTAACGAGCAAGATGGCGGCTACTTTAGAAGAGGAACGGGCCGGTTTAAGTAGGTCTATGAGGCAGTTGTCTGGTACTTGTAGAAAATTTTTATTTTATGTTTGGGTTACATTATGGACTTATTATAGAGAAGTGAGCTTTGCTCGAAACTCGTTTCAGGATACAAATTTCAAAACTTGGCACTCGTAAATTCGAAATTGATTATAAACGACAATAAATACTAATATTATTTAATTTCATCTTCATTAGAGCTACTAGATTTTCACTAAAGACACTTGACAATATGAGTATATTAGTAGCACTTTATAGCAGCACTTATTATTACTCCTTTTTTGATTATTGAGGACGGCAGTTTCGGGAGATGTGTCACATCGTCAACTCAGACCGTAACTGACCTCTTGGTTGTTTTAGCTAAGAGTGGTTATATTAGGTGAGCTTTTAAAGAGTACTGGGGGTTATGTCAATAAATGTATGTGAGTTATAATGTAATTGGGTGCTGAGTGTGTTGGTTCTAGTTTGCAATGTTTGTATATTTCATATTGTTCGGTTGTGTAGCGTTGCTTATTTTTATTTTTGTTAGTGAAGGACTTGTAGATTTGATGTTCTGTTTGTGTAGTTGTGGTTTGTGGATATGAGATGTTTAGCAAAGCTTGATTGTGTTTTTTATTTTGTGAGCGCTTTTTACTGCAATCATAAATAATATTAAAACAAATACTAAATTATAATTTTTTTACTTTGTGTAAATTAATTAACTATTAACAGGCGGTTTATACTCGGAATGCTACAACATGTTATAAAAATTTTAAAAATGTAAACATAAGTTACAACACGAAATATTTCCCTAATTTGTCAGCATAGGTAATAAATAAATAACAACAAAAACAAGCTTTAGTGGCAAGTTTAAATTATAATTTACTTAAATACCATAAAATGTGGTGAGCTTGTAGTGAATATTTTTGACATGTTTACTTTCGGCTTTCGGCAGTTTATTTTTTAAACGCCTGTAAAAATATTCTCTGAATATATATATATATATATATAAACCAACTGAGGTTATTCAAATACAAGAATCATTCATTAATTTTCATTCAATCAGGAATGAATAATACAATAATGCAAGATAACCTCATTTCTTTTTGATTATTATTATACAAGAAAACTTATTATATATATATATATATATATATATATATATATATATATATATATATATAATAATTGTAAATTCAATTATAATTCTTGTATTTGTATTTTGACTTATGTTCTTTATTAATACACAAGAATAAATATTGCGATATTTATATATATATATATATATAAACATTATATATATATATATATATATATATATATATATATATATATATATAAACATTATATATATATATATATATATATATATATATATACACACCAAAATTTTATATGTACCAAAATTCTACTCTTTTTAAGTTGTCGCGAGGACGGCTGACACGGGATTATAAGGCTCGGCAACCTGAGGGGGCAGCGCTCTACCAAATTTTAATTTTTTTGAACGATGTTGAAAACAATTTTAATATTTACAAATTAAGAAAAACTCTCAATGCTTCTTATACAAACCTGTCCGTCCCGGAGCCTCCGGGAAGACATGATTAAAAGAATACGCGAATGGACTCCTATCTAAATCAAGCTGTCGACGATGCGTGGGACCGGAAACGCTCCGTGCGAAACTCGGCTACGTTTTGCGTTTTCATTCTCACACCAATTAATGTATAAGCAGAGTCATCTGCTTTGGGACACTTCCTCTCTCTCGTCTCGACATCCGGTCAGCGTTCAGGAACTTTACGTGGTAGGAATCGATTGATCCGGACTCGGAAACTGCCAGGGAAACCGGATCGTCCATCGCGTCTAGATATAGTGACATGATTATAAGCCTGTCCTTGCGGATCTGTGATAGAACTGTAGATGGCCTATAGAAAATTGATCTGTGATTTCGACTTTGTGGTATATTAATGTTGCGGATAGATACACGCCTGTCTTCCCCCGGGCTGAGCGTAGCTCTACTTCAGGGTGAGATTACAAAGGGGTGTAACGGATAGCCACCTTCTCCTTTCTTAGTTCTACTAATGCCACCAACCCTTCCTTATCCTTTCTCTTACAAAGGGGTGTAACGGATAGCCACCTTCTCCTTCCCTTAGTTCTACTAATGTCACCAACCCTTCCTTATCCTTTCTCTTACAAAGGGGTGTAACGGATAGCCATCTTCTCCTTCCCTTAGTTCTACTTATGTCATCAACCCTTCCTTATCCTTTCTCTTACAAAGGGGTGTAACGGATAGCCAACTTCTCCTTTCTTAGTTCTACTAATGCCACCAACCCTTCCTTATCCTTTCTCTTACAAAGGGGTGTAACCGATAGCCACCTTCTCCTTTCTTAGTTCTACTAATGCCACCAACCCTTCCTTATCCTTTCTCTTACAAAGGGGTGTAACGAATAGCCACCTTCTCCTTTCTTAGTTCTACTAATGCCACCAACCCTTCCTTATCCTTTCTCTTACAAAGGGGTGTAACGGATAGTCACCTTCTCCTTTCCTTAGTTCTACTAATGTCACCAATCCTTCCTTATCCTTTCCCTTACAAAGGGGTGTAACGGATAGTCACCTTCTCCTTTCCTTAGTTCTACTTATGTCATCAACCCTTCCTTATCCTTTCTCTTACAAAGGGGTGTAACGGATAGTCACCTTCTCCTTTCCTTAGTTCTACTAATGCCACCAACCCTTCCTTATCCTTTCTCTTACAAAGGGGTGTAACGGATAGTCACCTTCTCCTTTCCTTAGTTCTACTTATGTCATCAACCCTTCCTTATCCTTTCTCTTACAAAGGGGTGTAACGGATAGTCACCTTCTCCTTTCCTTAGTTCTACTAATGCCACCAACCCTTCCTTATCCTTTCTCTTACAAAGGGGTGTAACGGATAGTCACCTTCTCCTTTCCTTAGTTCTACTAATGCCACCAACCCTTCCTTATCCTTTCTCTTACAAAGGGGTGTAACGGATAGCCACCTTCTCCTTTCTTAGTTCTACTAATGCCACCAACCCTTCCTTATCCTTTCTCTTACAAAGGGGTGTAACGGATAGTCACCTTCTCCTTTCCTTAGTTCTACTAATGTCACCAACCCTTCCTTATCCTTTCCCTTACAAAGGGGTGTAGCTGGTAGCCGCCTCGTCTCCTTAGTTCTACTGATGTCACCAACCCTTACTTATCCTTTCTCTTACAAAGGGGTGTAGTGGGTAGCCACCTTCTCCTTTCCTTAGTTCTACTAATGTCACCAACCCTTCCTTATCCTTTCTCTTACAAAGGGGTGTAACGGATAGCCACCTTCTCCTTTCTTAGTTCTACTAATGCCACCAACCCTTCCTTATCCTTTCTCTTACAAAGGGGTGTAACGGATAGCCACCTTCTCCTTTCTTAGTTCTACTAATGCCACCAACCCTTCCTTATCCTTTCTCTTACAAAGGGGTGTAACGGATAGCCGCCTCGTCCTTTTCTTAGTTCTACTAATGTCACCAACCCTTCCTTATCCTTTCTCTTACAAAGGGGTGTAGTGGGTAGCCGCTTCGACCTTTTCTTAGTTTTACTAATGTCACCAACCCTTCCTTATCCTTTCTCTTACAAAGGGATGTAATGGGTTAGTTCTACTAATGTCACCAACTCTTCCTTATACTTTCTCTTACAAAGGGTGTAGTGGGTAGCCACCTGGTCCTTTCCTTTTCCTTGCAAGCAGTGTAACGGGTAGCTAACTCTGTATGGCTTCGATAAAAAATTGTTTTCTCCAGGTATTCGACTTCGCACTCGTGATGTCACAAAATCTTCCCTATATCCTGTACCGGACTATTTTTGTGTTGCTTCTTTAACCCTACCTATATTAAAACCTAACCTTCGTATCCGATCATACTAATACTCGATGATCGCTTTGAAATAAAACAGAAATATTCATTTATTCTTCTTTTAACTGTAATGTACCGTGCAAAGGTGCCATCTATGACACAGTTCGAGAGTAGGTTTAACTCTTACTAATGTCTACATCTCGCTCTTATATGCCTTCCTATATCTGAGGATACCAGAGTGTTACGTTACATTCATCTTTTTAAACATAAAAACAAACAAAAAATCTTTCCGCATGTTTGAAACTTCTCAGGGACTTGGATATTAGTAGTAAGTTCTCTGGTTTCCGTCTTATGTCCGACCATGTGTGTTTGTAGCTATTTCACCCTCCTTGCCCACTTCCCTTTCCTAGACCTCTACGCTGTATGAGAGTATAATTACAGGACTTTTACCTTTCACTTCATATTTGTAAATATGCCTTAAAACACACAAAGGAATCTACCAGCACAGGCTACTCATAATTTCTTAGTCCGCAGTGTACGAACGCAAACTTTGTGAACAATCGCGTAATTAGTTGTGCATGTAGGAAACACTTCTGCTGGAATTGGCCACGGTTTAGTCTTTAAGTCATTGTTGCTGTTGAGGTTAGCAACAAAGAGTGGATTAGCGCGAGTGCAACAACCTGGCCACCGCAAGAGACTTGGACAGTCGACGATTTCCCGCGTAACCGTCTGACGTCTAGCGGGCGTTGGAAGGGCATCTCTCCTATCCCATCTGATAATACTATAAATTGTGAATCGCTATTATTATTGATTTTCATTAAAATCTTCTTACTATGCATTATTTATGTATGTTAAATGATGGGTAGAATTATTGTAACAAATTATATGTTTTATAGAATCAGTTTTATTGGTAATTAGAGCTTATTTAAAAAATTAAAAATCACAAACTTTTCATAACGAAAACAAAGTATCTGGTGTAGTATTAAATTTACGATAAAATAAATTCTGAAATCTTAGACTGAAACCCTCACTAATCGCTAGTGTAGTAACAAAACTAGTTTTGGAGACGATTTTGTCATCATCTGTGCTGGGATTAGACTAAGTTTTTTTTTTCATGTTTACATCAGTTTAAATTAATGATAGAATTTGCCTTAAAGTATCAAGAAATAAAACATCCAACAAATTCAAATAACCTATGCGTTAAGACATTTGTTCTACCACATAACCTATAACAGAAAATCAGTTGTTTTATGAAATCATATATCACTTACTTTAAGCCAACTGGGACGAAATAACTATATTGCTTACCTTGCCCCTTTGGGAAACGTTTTCCCATATAAAACTAAAATTAATTGTTAAATATAATAAATTAATATTTGAAAAAAAACCTGTCATGATACTATTTACAAGAAAAGAAAAACTTTCTTGAAGGATACGTTTTAGAAGTACAGAATGGACCACAGGCTCAAGACAAAAGAAACTCAAATAGATGACGATATTAGTGCATATGCTGCGAAAATTTGTAAATAGCTTTCTAATTACAAAAGCAATTAATTTTGCTTTAGTTCTCATTATTTCTTTTCAGTATATTCTTAAGGCTAGGTTTCTAAGTACTTTGAAGGTCAGATGGTAACTATTATTTAATGATAGTGCAAGGAATGCCATTCATTTAACAGCATTTACCTAACCTTTCCTTCCCAGTATGAAGAAATGCACATAATTGTCCCAGCTGGTTGTCCTTGGTGGAATGGTTATTAGCTGCTCCTTAGAATTTGTTGAAGGAATATTTCCAAGTTGCCAGTTGCTCTTAGTAATTTTAAATTCTACAAATACACAAAGGTAGGCCAACCTTTTTAATTGTATGTCTGCGCGCAAAATAAGTGCTCTAAATCTTAAGAACTGAGCATATGTTATATGTTACTCTAAAAGCTAGTATATGTTAGGTGGAAACATTCTTAAAATACAACCTGAGAAATACAAATCCTTAATGATAAAAGTCAGAACTCTTTGGTGATCATCTTTCATTTCGAACTTTTACCGTCATAGATATCGAATTTTATCTCAGAGACAAGGTAATGTTACCTAACCTTTCCTTGAAAGACATGTTCATTGCTAGCAGAAAAATTATTAAGAAATACAATTTCCAAAGATTTATTTTCTATTAAGTTTTTTCCAAAACAAACATCTACCTACCATCATTAGTAAAACCTAACTTCTACCAAACTCTAATACAAGCTAAAAAAATGATGTTGATTTTATAAAACCCTTACTTACCAACTAATGTTTAAATTTTAAGATTTAATAGTAGAGCCTAAGATTTACCAATATAGGGGTTTTAACAACAAAATAAAAACTTGGAATTTTGTAGTCCATTACATTCGGTGAATCTTGATTAAGTGATTAATTAAATAGCTACATTCTCAAATACCTACAATTAGTAAAATGTACTAAAAAAATATAAATCTTTGTGTGCTTCTACTATTTGTATAATTTCTAATATGGTTTCAAATATTTTAATTTTTGTTGCCAATAATGTATTTCAATTTTTGATGTACTGACAAAACATTTTCGATTGCATTAGGTGATCTACATTCAAGTCACTCAGGAGACACTGGCGAAGAACGCTCAGTATGGTCTTATTTTGTATCAATACGTTTTTCAAAAATGTTCATAATTATAAGTTCAACAAGTCATTAATTATTGTACTGATGATGGCAACATGGTAGTCTATGAACAAGTTAGTGTTTGCTGAGATTTTGAGTACACTATTCTTGTATTTACCATTGGTGAATTAGTTTTAAAATAATATAAAATTTTGTCCATTGTCATAGAAAATAAAATTCACTAATGAAATAAAATTGTGACACAATATTTTAAGGAATAGTGTGTTTAAAACATAAGCCTATAGCAACACTTGAACATATGTAACCCTTGCCTGTAGTAGCATTTACTTTTATGATTGTTAAAGACGGCTGTTTCGGGAAATGTGTCCCATTATCAACTCACTCATCACTGTATGTTGAAGGAGAATTTTGTTACCTTAAGGCGTATGTTGCATTATCGATGGATGTTGATGCTCGGTTTGCAAAATTCATACTAGTTGATTCCATCTTCACTTGAGCTACTAGTTTTTAACTAAAAACACAAAGTGTTTAGAAGACACCAAGCCTATAGATATTTGTTCAGAATCATTTCTTTGTCCTGTTGTCTATATATATATGTTGCTTTTAATTAAACAAACCTTTTCTATTTGTTCAGGAACTTTTTGCCCAGCTGCAGTTTAGCCATGAAAGTGCCTTGCCTCCAGATGCTTTGCGCAGAGCTCTCGCAGAGTCCTTCTTTGACCAGCAGAGGTTCCAGTTGGGCTTCATGGACGATGCCGCAGAGTGCTTTGTGAGTATTCTGATTGTATAATCCCACCTTGTAACAGTCGAATTATTTGTTTTGCAATTTCTAACTTAATTTTGTTGGTAATTGTATTAACTACTCATCTAAATTTACAAAATATATATAGTTTAAACATACACGCATTCACATTAACATAGATAAAAACAAGTTGAAGTTTACAAGTGTATTGTAACTAAAGTTATAGGCAAAAATAAATAATCTATGTATTATTTTATTATTGATGAAATAAAAATAAATTTTTATTACATCCTTATTACAAATTTCAGAAGTCTCATAATGTTTTTGTTGTACATTACAGTAAACCTCTGTAATCCACCCTTCACCAATCCGGCCCCTCCAGTAACTCGGTGTTTTTATTAAGGACGGAAATGTAAACATAACTTATGTATTTTTCACTGCATGTCGATGTGAGTGAGCGACTTTCACGCCTGCTTGGGATATACAAAGGTTTTCGAGCCGTATGTTGTTGCAGTAGTTGTGTACAGTGACTTACTAAAGAGCATGTGAACAATGTCGTTACAGTGTAAATGCTAATATTTTAAGATTTTTGTTATTACCGCTAAAATTAAGGTAACATTTTATTATAAACTACTGACCAGTGCATTAATTCTTGTTTTATCATTTAAAGCACATTACAGAACTTTTCCTATGTTTTCTTTATTTCTGAACAATACACATAAATATTATTCTATATATATTGTTTTTTAGTGGATCCTCCAATAATCCGGCACTATCCTAGCTATATATCTGCCGGATTCGTGAGAGTTTACTGTATTTAAAAAATTGCCTGTTTTGTTTTCACAATGATTTGAAAAACTTAAAACAAATTTTAATCTTAAATTTTACTCAACGATTAATTTTTATTATAATAAAATTAATAGTTTTAATTATTTTAATGATCAAATTTCACCGTTATTTCCTCTGAAGCATGACAAGGATCGTGAATACAAATAGGATTAAGATAAGGGGATAAAAGTCCTTTCTAGGTGATACAGGGAAAGAGTGAACCAAAGTTCTGAGTAAGTGGCAATTTATAACACCAAGATTAGAAACAGGACAAGGAAGGAAATGTGGAATAAATATAGGAGGAAGAAACATGACCATATGGTTTTCCAAGAAAAAGGAAACAGTGACACAATAATGACTCAGACAGATTGCTCACCTGAAGTAGACCTGCTCGCTATTGTGGTAAAAGAATATCCATTAAAGAATAAGTTGGTGAGTTCATGGAACGAGGTGATGGCTGTATTATATTTTCTGAATTTCTACGTTCGGTGAGTAGCTGTTGGCTACTCCTTAACTCTTATGATATTAGGGTTTTTGTCATATATTAGTCAACTTAAATGTCTACTGATTTTAGTGATCAGTGAATTCAAGATGATTACATCAAGAAACTTCAACTTAAATGTCTAGTCAATTTGGTTATATAATTTACTGATTAAAACTAACAATTTTAACAATTTTTCAGGAAAACATCTTATTACGCATTCATTACCACATTGCATGTGGAGAAAGTGAAGACATGTGTAACGCCAGACATTGCATCCCACATCAGAAGTTTGCAATGACATTGGTCGAGCAGAGTGTTTGTGGAGCATGTGGCGCTACCTCAGAACCACTGCCATTTACTCAGGTAACTAAATGAAATATTAAATTAAAAAAAGTAATAATACAATTATTTGTAGGTGAAGTTTGACTTCCTTAGTTAAATTTATAAATTATAGTTCTAGTGAGAAAAGGTTTTGAGTTTAAAGTAACTAAAATGTATTACCTTTTTCATTTTTCAAAATTTTTTTGCTTAATAAGTCATGACAAAAGAATTTGCCATCTGTTTATTATTAAATGTGGAAAATATAGATTAATATCAATGGCTAACAAGATGAAAAAAACCATGATTGATCTCTTTTTGTCTTAGAGGTATTAAACATATTAAACACGCCGTGACCATTTACAATACTACCAAAACCAGAAGATATAGTAGTTTATTTAGAAATATAAATTTGTCCATGATCTGTTTAGAATAGTGTTTTCAAAGAGTGACTTTGTCCATATATGTCCTTATTTTTTCCCTCTTCCTCAGAAAAAAATTAACATGTTTACCAAAATCCTATTTAAAATGGAAAATAACCATTTTACATTTCTAACAGATGATCCACGTAATTGTGAAAAAGAATTGCTTCATTTTTTCGATTGGTTTGTTTGGATATTTTAAAATTAATTTTAGTATAGTATTATTGAGGTAATTTAGAAATTTACAAAATAATTATGTTTTTACAAAGGAACAAAACAATTACTGTTTTCTCTTGGTTATACTCGTATTTTATAGTTCTAACAAGGAAAGTATCTTGGTTTTCAGTTAATGCATAATCTTTTGTTTAGCGTAAGATGAATTATTGTAGATCTATTCAGTTTTAAAGGGTATAAATGTTTTTAATTTTATATCAAAATTTATATTACATTTATATCAAAATGTGTATTTGTCAAAAGATGAATATATATTTTAAAATTTAACATAAGTAGTTGAATTTTTCTGTTATCTAAAACTAAATTTTTACAGTTGACTTTTAGAACACATTTTTTTAATAAACATTCAATCAGCATTGATAATTGTAAAGTTCCTTCTTGAATATGATTCATGGATATTACTGTGACTAGTTTTAGAGTACAACAGGGCCTAAAAGTAACAGGCTAAAACCTTTTAGAGTAGAGCCATAGCTCTCACCTGTCACTTCAGTCTGGGCCAGGTATAAATTGGCTCCATACCTGACTTCACCTGTGTCACTATGCCATTAGTTTTATTTCTGACAGTTGCTATTTGTGTCTTGACAGTCCAGCCCCCAAACAACAATTTGTAAATGATTTTACCTCTGTGTGAGACAGTTAATTACATATAAGAAATATTGTTTGTTTAGTTAATAAAAAGCTTTCTTCTTTATTTTTAGAAAATAATGTAATCAAGATTTCATTTGTTAGCCTATAAAAACTTTATACAGTCTTCATTTGTTATCTCTTATAATGAATAAACTATACCTATATTTAATACAATTCTTAAGCATGGTGGAGTAATTTATCTAAATAAATAAAAACCCAATAACCACAAAATAAAAATCTTTAATTTTACTACAGTTACCTTTGAAATTATCTTACAAAGATAATAGTAGTAAAGTAAAATATTTTTATACTGTGATTAGTGGGTTTTTATTGATTTAAATAATCTTTTACGTTAATAAATTAGGTGCAGCAGTAGTAAGTTAAAATTCCTCTCAACTTAATGGTGAATTATTTTAGATGGTGCACTATGTGTCAGCCTCTGCATTGACTTCTCAAGCTAAACAAATACCCTCTCATGCACAGCCAGATCTGTTTGGTCAACTTTTGAAAAAAGCTGGGGGAATGGGTGACATCCGGGATTGCCCTGTAAGTATAAAAATGTGACTGAAACATTCAGTTATAAACATCGCTGTCCCACTTTCATATATTCATACTGTATATAAAATACTGTATTTATACACACACACATACACACAAACACGTACATGTAATAAAAAAATATACCTCATATACAAGTACATTTTACAAGTAAGGCTTAGTACTCTAATGCATGTTACATTTTTCAATTCCTTCTATTAGCTCACACTCTCCATAAGTATATGTTGTACAGACTTTCAACCGTTAATAAAATACTTTATTCATTCAATCAGGTTAAAATATATTTTTCTTTAACCTGTAGCAGATGACAATGTTATTACAGTTTTTAAATATTTATTCAATTAATAAAATTTAAAAAAGCTGATGTATCGGTCAGATTCGACCTGAATGACTACATGTTTGAAATCCAGCACTTTAGGACTGTGCCAACTTTTCCATTGCTAGAAATCTATTACTAAAAGATGCATGTGAAATATTAAAAGAAAGGTTCCTTGAATAATGAAGCAATACAAAAGATGAATAAAATGAGATATTATAGATCACCATAAACTTAAAAACAAATAAATAGTAACAAGGAAAAATAATAGTCCAACACCATATACTGCATGGAGGGGAAAATGGAAAATTGCAAGCAAATTTGCTATCCATTTTGCCACTTAATATTGTGATTTGTTTATATGTATACACATATTTATATTATTTGTAATTATAAAGTAAGAAGTTACTAAAATGAAATTTTTTGTTGTTGACCTCAGAGTAGAAATTGACTTAATTTTTTAAAAATATTTATATTACTTGTTTGGTATACAAATAAATATGAATAGTGAATTACAGTTTTTTTTAAAGGAACAGTTACTTTTTAGTTATTTATTTCCTATTATATTTTATCTTAGTATAACTTTAGTTAGCTCCGTTATTGGTTATTATGATTGCTTGAGTGTATAAATGCTTTTCATACTATATTTTACCCAAAGAACTAATGACATAACAATCCTGTTCAAGTGCCAAAATAGCATTATATTCCAGAGATTCAAATTTTCAACATTTTCCCACTGGTTTCACAACTCTGATCTTCCAGTTTGCTTCCCTCAGTTATATGATCCTGGCTATGCTCCTGCTACCAATAAATTAACAACACATTTATTTACATGTTCATACATTCAAAACTTCACAGAAAATAGTGATAAAGGCAAAGGTCAACAAATAAATCAATGAACATGACTTCATATGTATTTGATTTTCAGTGTTTAGTAGTCATTGTTGGTATTGTATATAGATATCTCTCAATAGATCCAGGAAAATGAAAACAAGCTCAAATTTAATATCAGTTGTAGTGAGAAATTTAATTATTGAAATGGCTGAATTTGAACTTTTATAAAACAAAAAGTTATATTATTTTTTTTTGGACTTTGTTATATTTTCTCCTTGAACAAAATTTTGTTGTAGTAAAAGTTATTACAACTTTGTAGGATTAATATATATATATATATATATATATATATATATATATATATATATATATATATATATATATATATATATATATTATAACTTAACTTTTGTTATAATTAAATTTATTTTTAAATGTTATTTATTTACCTTACCTATTAATGTCACACCTTCAGGTGTATAAAAGAATTAACAATCTTATCAATTTTTACACATCACTTGCATTTATTCTCTTCAATTAACTCTACACATTATTCCAAATTTATATTAATATTGTGTAGTGACAGTATTGATATCTTAACTAAATTTACAATGATAAAAGGTGGACTTCTGAGGCTTTATATTTCTAATAGAATAACATAGAAAAAAAAACAGTATTAAAATTTTATTCTTGCTCTCGGGGTCGCTATTACGGGAACTTTGCTTTTAAATTAGAAATGGCGAAATTAGAATAATTTTTATAAATTTTGATGAAATTAAAATTTGTTTTGGAACTAAAAGATAGATGTCTGTTGGCTACACTTATATTCAAATATACTTATTGTTCTGAAGAGTCCCTGGAATCCTGGCTTTGTTCACTTCAGCGCTTACACTTGACACAAAAAAAATAAAACTTACTTTATATTTCAAAAAAAACTTTTACGTCGCACTTTTAAAATTTACTTATAAAAAAACTCTTTACTTAATTTAATCAATTTCTCCCTTTGCACTTCCATCTTGGTCCCCACCAATCCGTCTTCCTCCTCTGAGACTCTCCTCAAAACTCTCTTAAACTTCCGATCATTTAGTTTTTTTAAATTAAAAATCTAATCTCTCCCACTACCACCAATACGTTCTTTGTACGTTTCCCACAGTTCTACAATTAGCTAAACCTAATGGTACACAGGTAATTCCCCAGGCTATATCGGCAGCTGGATTTCCCATCTTAACAAGCTTTGGACCTTCTATTGTCAATTTGCTGGACTCATAGCTTTCATGGAAAGGATAATGACATGGTACCTGCTTTGTCCACATTAGAAAAACTATTTGTGTCTTCGTTTGCTTAATTCTACAGATGATTTATTTTAGCAACTAACTTAATTTAATCTAAAGCCTCCTACTTTATGTTATAATATATATGAAGTTATTATTATTAATTGTTTACAATTAATAATAATAACTTCATAAAGTCAATGCAATGGAAAAGTAATGGACAACGTGAAATATAACTATATATATATATTTATATATATATATATATATATATATATATACTCGTATATACTCGTATATACGATTACATTAATCAACGAGACGCTTTGGATATAAATTAATAAATATTGTTGTATTTGAATAACCTATGTTGTTTTAAATTATTAAACAAGAAAACGTATTTTATATTTATTTATATATGAAGTATATTTTATAAATATCAAGAATTATTTATATATATATATATATATATATATATATATATATATATATATTCTTGATATTTAACGTTATCCATTGTTTTTCCGTTGCACTGACTTTATGAAGTTAATAAATTACTATTGTAAGTAATTTTATCCACCATTAAGTGCAATAATTTTACCTTGAGTGATGAGGCACCTTTCGGTCAATTGACCATTGTCGAATCACTGATGTTTTTCTGTTGTAGATGTTCGATCTGTGAAGTTGGTGTTTGTTGACGTTACGCACACTTTTTCTTGATCTGTGTGTATGATATTTCTATATAGTATGTCTTCTGTATATGTTGTTTGTAGATTCATTAAATTGTTGTGTATGTTTTTATAAATGTGGTATTTTTCTAGTGAGTTTAGTTCTATACATATAGTTACTATATACAGTTACTATATATACAGTTACTATATACTATATACAGTTACTATATATATAGTATGAACAATTATTTTTTCTTTATCTTTTTGTGTATTAAATGTGTAAGTTAATTTATTTATATCACAGTTGTTAACAGTTCTAGTATTAACAAACCTAGTTTAATTTGCAGAATTTGTAAAAAGAATCAACGCTTCGTGGCACTCAATATTTATTTTTTTTTTGTTTTAAAAAAATATAATATTTGGTATTTTTCAGAGTGCTTGTGGTGCAAAAATCCAAATCCGTCGTACATTAACAAACTGGCCTGAAATTGTATCTGTTGGAGTAGTTTGGGATTCAGAACGCCCTTCTCTTGATCATATTATGTCACTCTTAGGAACTCTAAGGACATCATTACGGTTGTCGGATGTGTTTCACACACCACCTCCACTTCCTCCTCCATCTACACATCCACATGAACTCGTTGGAGTTGTGACATACTATGGAAAACATTATTCAACATTTTTCTTTCACACTAAGTTACGAGTATGGATTTACTTTGATGATGCCACTGTTCGTGAAGTTGGACCCAGATGGGAACAGGTAAAACATTAGATAAGATAACAATATATTAAACATAGTATGAATTTTCATGTGGATATTCTATGGTATCTGTTGTTTAATCACCATCACTTGATAAGTTTTAAACAATGCTGTTCAATTACATTTACTTCAAAATACTTGTGTTTTAGATCTCTTACTTAGCATATGGAAGCTTCTCAAATTATTCTTTTATTTAACTACTTATTTTGTACCTTAAACCTAAAATTTTTCAGGCTATTTTTAAGCACCCATTTTCAATTTCTCACTTTATCCACATTTTTATTTGTCCACTATTACTCATCACTTCTATCTACTATGCTTCCCTCTTGTTTTATTACTTTAGATGCAAAATAATCATAAATTCCTTTTAGATTAGTCCTAGAAGAGCTCGAATTATTAATTTTATTAGTAGTTATGACTAATTGGTCTTGGATATCAGACTAACAGATATATCTGTAAATCATTATATGAAATTAATAAATAAGTCCACTAATTACCGATTTCAGGAAAATTAATTATAAATTGAGCTTTTTTTATAACAGGTTGTTGAGAAATGTCGCAGAGGTCGATACCAGCCATTGCTGTTGCTCTTTGCAACACCTGAGGGAACTCCGATCGATACAAGTGCAGCTCCAAAAACAGTAAATAAAGCTGACAGTACTCATGTAAATCAATCGACCTCACCCAATCTCACAACCCTGGGTGGTCGACGGTCTCTTACGCCAAGTCCAGAAAAACCGTCTGGATTGGGACTAGTTAACCAGAGGCGTGCAGTGACACCAAATCCTGACCCGTCTCAACAAGGGGTAAGATTATATTTCATAACAAGGACTGTTTTATTTATATCTTTTATAGGTGTTTAATTTTTAGGCTTCTTCACAACTCATCATAAAACTATAAATTTTGAAAACGTGAAGTCTTTTTATGTGAGTAATATAATTATTGACTTTTTAAAAATATGATTACAAGACATATAAAATACTTGTACTTTTTCATGTACAAGGTAGTTTTTTAAAATATTTTGAATAATATAAAGTCTGAAGGAGCACTGATGAAAAAAATGTCCTAAATTATTACACTTTTGCTTGAGACCAGACTTTTTGTTAACTAAAAGTTGTTAAATTGTTAACTTACACTTGGAGGAAACCTTTTCGTCTTACGACTTCTTTCAGCCTCCAAAAGCAAAAGTGTAATAAGAATTAACAACCAGCTCGTAATGAACAGCAACAAAATTTCATCCTAAATTAGCTAGAGTTGGTAAATAAAAAGAAACCAAAGGTATTTTCAAATAAATGATAAAACTGTTGAATATTGAGTCAAAGAAGTTTATTTAATTATTGCAATGTTCTGGCAACTGGTTCATTACCCTTAAATCAGCTCTAGTAACTCGGAAAAGTTAATAGAGCTATAGCTGCTCAAAGGAAGTTTTTGGTGAAGTGTAGGAATTAGATGTTTTGCCTCCTCACATAGTTATTTGAACTATAAATGTAAGGACTTTGTTATTCATAGCACAACGGGCTAACAAACGAACCAGTTCCCGGAACGTTGACTAATTAAATAAATTTCTTTAACTTGATATTCAACCGGTTTATCATTTATTCAATAATTATTTTGAGTGCTGAAATAAACACGAGTTACAAAGGCTTCACTTCATAACAAATTAGCAGTTGGAGTTTTTTCTTTACACGAGTTAGCTAGTCAGCAAATTGATATTTTTTTTTCAAATTTTGTGCAATTATTTTTTGCACAAAGGAGAAAACTGTGTTAACTGAAATCATTCCTTCCTGTGCTTGAGATTAGACAGGAATTCCCAAAGGGAACAGAAAATTACAAGTAGACTGGATTTAGTCCTCTGATGAGCTTTGACAGAATGTTATAACCAACAGGATATCTTACAATAGAAAACATGAACTCATGTTCAAAATATGTGTGTTATACATTTTATCAAGAAATCCACAGTTTTGACAATGAAACAGTGTAGTATTACTATTATTGAAGAAACAATTGAGCATATTATAAGGAAATACACAGTTTGTGAGATATTCAACTACTATAATTCAACTACTATAAACCCTAATACAAATCTACAAAATTATAGACATATTGATTGTTTTCTTAAAATATTCACTGTAAGAAAAATATGATGAGTGTTGCAATATCTAGTCACGCTGAAGTATTGCACATTAACTGTAGTTATGGGAAGCTAGATTACCACTAGCATAGCTTGCTAGGTCATTGTGGTATGCTAAAAAATCAGCAGCACTAAATATGTTAACAAGTTAGTTAATTTTTAAAATAACTGGGGGAAATTGCAATGAATGATTTAAGCAAACATTTTTTTAAAGTCAATTCCTACTTAGGTAAGGATTCTTTTAGTTACTTCTTATTAAATAATTACATTTAATATAAATAAATTAACATAACCTATAAAATAGAATCCAATGTTCAAGAAATCATATGTTATCACTTATTTTAAGCCAAATGGGACGAAATAACTATAATGCATACTTTGCATTCTTTCTCTTATAAAACTAAAATTAATTCATTAAATTAAATTAATGAATTAATATTTGAAAATCTACTACAAATATTAAAAAGTATTTGAAGTTGATTAGACGAATAAAAAGTATTTTAATAACGATTGAAAATTTGGACTAGATATATATAAGGAGAGTGTGAACCAATAGAAGGAATTGAAAAATGAAGATATAGAACAATATAATGGGTGTAACATTCTTTCTGGATTATTTTATTTTATAACTAAAACAAATCTTTCAATATTGATGAAGTTTGATCCTTGATTTTAAACAATTGTTAATAGAAAATATAACTATTTCAATTTATATTAAAAAAATTTCATGTAAAAAACATAGTTTTGTTATAAGAATATAAATTAATAACTAAACCCATTTGTAAGTATGTTACAATTACCTATGGTAGCACGTACTTTATATTGTTGAGGATGGCCATTTCTGGAGATGTGTCCCATTGTCAACTCAAGACTGTAACTCAGTCTCTTGACCGGACACATCTCCCAAAATTGCTGTCATTAAACAATATAAAATAAGTGCTAATATAGACTACTATAACATATTTACAAGTGTTTCTAGTTAAAACTTGTAGCTTAGGGGGAAATAGAATTAACAAATATAAATTAATGATTAATTAAATAATAATGAACATCTAAACACAATCAATAATTTTATTCTTCAAATGGCTGTATAATAGTCATCATTATCAATAATTATAACAATACATACTCCAAACTATAAATTGTAAGGGCTATCATTGGCAATAATGATTCTTTGTCATTTAAATAAGTATAAGAAAATAAAAGATTTATTGTGAGTTGGTGTTGTTGTTATTTAATTATTATTTTTGCTTAAAAGCTAAGTTCAAATTCAGTAATATTAATAAGCAATAACTAATTGTTTTTGTCTTTTTTGTTAGCAGCACCCAGTTCTTAGCACAAATGACTACCAAAACTTAGCTCACCTTCAAGCTTCTATGTTTGGTGGAAAACTCCCAGAGCCAGCCCGTTATCCAACCCCAAATGGCTATCAACACCGACCTGGAACTGAACTTGTACGGAGAGATTCTGGAAACTGGAGTGGTGACAGAAACAGTGCATCTTCATCTTCTTCTACTTCGTTGGAAAACCCGTATCATTATATCGTCGGCAAAATGCAATTTAGGTATAATCTGGATTTATGTTGTGAAAATGTAATTTTTAAATGAATAAACTTTGCATAATACCAAGTTAAATATTAGTTTATAATGTTAACCTCAACATGAACATTAAACACCTTGTCTGGCTAATATTGAAATGTTTTTAAAGAAGTTGGAAAAAGTAGTTAAAACATATTGATAATTTATGACTTCATGTAACAAATAAAACTTGTACTTATTAGGTTATTTTATTTAAAGCTCATATAAAAATTTAAAAACTAAAAGTAACGAAACAAAATAATTTAGGATTCTATTCAAGAGCACAAGCTGATTTTTATATGTATTTTAAAATATGTTACTTTAAATCACATGAATTCACACAGTAATGTTTTGGCCATAATTTTAAATAGTATAATCTAAATATAACCTGTTACTATAAGTGATCATTGTGTAACTAAGTGAATACTTGTGAACTTACTTGCTGATGCATTTTTAAAATTAAATGCTTATTTCCTGAAGAGGGTCAACTTCATAAATTAAACGATTGTTTTGAAACGAGTCAACAAATAAGTTCACAAATATTCACTTAGTTACCCAATAATTACTTATAGTTTAATCAGTGAATTCAAGATAATTACAAAAAGCAACTTTAACTTTTATAACCTATCAGTTATAGATAAAAACGTATTGTGTTACTTTAATATATAAAATAGTATAGATATTGCTGAAAATTGTATTTAATATATCCAAAAAATCCGAGGAACTGTGTAAGGTTATTTTATGATAAATATAATTTTTGTACGTTTCGTTACTGGGATTTTTAATTACTATTTTCAAGAAGTAAACATAATACAAACACACAGAGTTACAAATGTATATGGCTACATATTTATAACTATGTATACAAATATACATATTTAATACAATACTTTATTACAGAGGTGCCGGAGGGGTTCCACGTAGTCCTACAAGCATCAAACCTGGGGAATTATCGAGTTCCAGTGCTCATTGTGATCCTGGTTATGACTCTTATTCTCTGTCATCGAATGACAGTTTGCCTCTACAACAATCCCTTAAGCATAACCTTCAGGTAATTTCAAACTTAATCCAAATATTAGTAAGAAATTTATTATGTAAAAAATAATTCAAGAAAAATCACTTTTATAATATTAAAACATTGAATATTAGTAAGAAATTTATTATGTAAAAAATAATTCAAGAAAAATCACTTTTATAATATTAAAACATTGAATATTAGTAAGAAATTTATTATGTAAAAAATAATTCAAGAAAAATCACTTTTATAATATTAAAACATTGAATATTAGTAAGAAATTTATTATGTAAAAAATAATTCAAGAAAAATCACTTTTATAATGTTAAAACATTGAATATTAGTAAGAAATTTATTATGTAAAAAATAATTCAAGAAAAATCACTTTTATAATATTAAAACATTGAATATTAGTAAGAAATTTATTATGTAAAAAATAATTCAAGAAAAATCACTTTTATAATATTAAAACATTGAATATTAGTAAGAAATTTATTATGTAAAAAATAATTCAAGAAAAATCACTTTTATAATATTAAAACATTGAATATTAGTAAAAAATACTATTGTGAATCACTAAAGACACTTTTTGAAAATTTAAAAGCTGGTTTACTATGGATTTCAATTCTTCACCAAATAAGTCATCCAATTTATTTTTACATTACATACATATTTGTTTAAATTGTTTGTTTGTTTTACTTTTTTGTAATAATAATATCATGCATAAAATATAGTAGTTTTATAAAATATCAATCCGGATTTACTTAGTTTTATTATACATTATTTAAAAAATATTTTAATTTAGTGAAACAAATAACATATTACGTTAACATATAATTGAAAATAGTACAAAATAATAATAAATTTAGGCCTTTATCCTAAAGTTTTATTACAATCACTTCATACTGTAACAGAATAATTACATTTATAACAACTAATGTTTTTTAGTGATTTGAATTTCTGATTTTGTTACTAAAAAAATTTTATATTTAAATGTAGTTAAATTTAATCATAAGTTTATATAAAATGGCAAAGACTTATCATGTTGCTTTAAAAAGATGCTACTAAATATATAAAAAATTTACGGAGATAACATTTTCAATCCCATTAAGCAATTAGTGCCTCTTTATCAAAAGCAAATTTATTTACATTTTGTAGATTGTTATTTGAAATGTTTTAATATCTGTTAACAGTTGGCTCAGATACCTGAAGGGCATCAGTCCCCAACTGGATGTGTTATGTCGAACCAGTATCTAGCTCATAGTCAGTCTGGTAAGCTACTCAGTTATATGGCATAATGTATTAAATAATAGGAACCATGCTATTAAAGAAAATAATTTTTTAAATAAGACCATTTTTAAAATTTTTTTAGAAACAATATAGTACTCTAGATTATCTGAATTAATGTTAACTGAGGCTACCTGTGTTAATATGACTCTGTTAAAATCGAGTGGGAAACTGGTGAAAAGTAATAAAAACTTGATTACAGAAGCAAAAAAAGCATCGAATGTAAAAGTTATATACAAAAAAAATTAAAATTCAGTTTTAGTTGAAAGATTTATTTTTTAAAGAAGTTCATAAATATTTTTACAAATATAATGTGAAGGAAATGTATTTTTACGTCGCTCCTCTAGAAGCATGATTAGGGGCAAAATACACACACACGCACACACACAAATATATATATATATATATATAAGTTTATTATCTGTACTGCAAGGATTGTCCTGGAATTCAGATAGGTTAGTCAAAGCTCCAATAATCAAAGCTGAACTGTACAACGTTAATTTTAAACCATGTTTATAAGATAAATAATGGCATAAATATGATAAATAATAATAATAAAGCATTTTAACAATAGCTTATGACCATCTAAACTATAAATATGGTAGATTTGTAAAACTTACTGAGACAGTATGTTTTCGATCGCTCCGTGGCGATCTTCATCAGAGTCTTCTGCTTGGAGTTGTTAGGTTAAACGGTGATGGTTTTAAAGGCAGTATCCGGTTTTTGATAGCATCAAAGAGTATGTGTCATTTGTATTGCGTTTGTTCATTTAATAAGTTTATATTTTGTGTGTTTGTAAATTTCATATTGTTCAAAGCATTTGAATCATAGTTTAATATGAAAATGGAGTATATCTCCTGAAATACCCATCCTTGTACATGTTGTTTCCAAGTACTGTACTACCATTTAAAAGTTAATTTTCTTTATTTAGGTTTTAAATATAGTAGCTTCAGACAAATATAATAAAATATACCTTCATTTACAATTGATTTTTGTATTTAAATACTATAATTTTCTGATAGTTTATTTTAGAAGATGCAATAAATATAAATGAAAAGTTTTTTCCAACAGATCAAATTTATCTAAAAGAATTTTAAAGAATAGAAAGAATGAATTAATATAAACTTTGCTTTTATGATAAAACTATAAATTTAGTCTATATTTAATGTTTCTATATATTATTTTAAACTGTTAATTTTACTGCTTAAAGAATGTGATACTTTAGCAAGAAATAATATTTGTCTTTAATGTTTTCTATATTAATTTTCAGATGACTGTGAAAGATTGTGCCAAGAAGCAGATCAATTACTAGGCCGCTCAGAAGTGGCTGACGATTTAGAGACAGCGATATCACTTTGTCATGCCGCTGCAGGAAAGGCCCGCGCTGCAATGGATGCTCCATACAGTAATCCTCAAACTGCAAGTGCTGCTCGGATGAAACACAATACCTGTGTCATGAGAGCACGTAGCCTTCATAAGAAATTAGAGTTAGAGGAACCTGCCAAACGTAGGTGTTATTAAAGTTAACTTTTTTAGAATTAGTATTTGAAACAATAATTGTTACGTTAAAGAGGTTGACTTGCAAGTTAGGTACAACTATTTATTTATACAGACAACATTCCAATAACAGATGTGTTATTGTCTTCAGGCCTACAATACATAAGTACACAATTAAAAATAACAACAATAATAACACTGTTTCACAAATAAACACAGCACAATGAAATTTCTATAATAATACATATACCACTAAAATGGGTAACATAATTTTTTTTTTAATTAAATTTAATTGTGTACTTATGTATTGTAGGCCTGAAGACAATAACGCATCTGTTATTGGAATGTTGCCTGTATAAATAAATAGTTGTACCTGACTCGCAAGTCAACCGCTTTTATTTAACAATAATCTTTGCAAGTGTAACATGATTAATATAATAATTGCTATGGGCTTAGTAATCCCATTTTTAAATGACAAAAAGTATAAATTACCCATATTTACTACCTAATAATAAATAAATTACAATATGTGTTCAACAGTTTATATTATATTATGTTTATAGTTGTAATTTAAAGTGAAATAAGTTTTTCTTTGGGGCCATAACAGTCAGTTTGTGTGCATTTCCACTAATAATTTTTAAAATAGTGAAGTAAAGTTTTAGTGATTATAAATTTATATTATACTACTGCAGAAAAATACAAGAAATGTTTCTGAAATATAAAAGGTTTTTTTTAATATGATTTATTTAAAATCTTCGTAAATTGTGTAACTTTGTTGAATAAAAATATAAATTTAGTTGCTACTAATTAAAGAGCTACTAAAACATACAGAAGAAAATACTACAAGGAACAAAAGATATTTTTATTGACCATGTTTTACACTCGCAGAGATTATTGTTAAATAAAAACGGTTGATTTGTGAGTCAGGTACAACTATTTATTTACAGAGGCAACGTTTTAATAATGGGTGCTTTATCATTTTCAGACCTTATTTCTCCTGCATTCTATAAAAAAATAACTCTACGACATACAAAAGTGTATATGGGCTGTTTTCATAAATATACTAAGGTTATGTTACAGCATTATTTTTAATAGAGTGCAGGAGAAATAAGGCCTGAGGACAATAATGTACCCGTTATTGAAACGTTGCTTCTGTAAATAAATAGTTGTACCTGACTCGCAAATCAACTGATTTTATATAACAAAAGATATTTTTGTACGTCAGTTATAATAAGTATTTTAAAATAATTTTATTTAAAATCATGATCAATTAAATATATTAATAATTTTTTATGGTTTTAGATCCTGAGGCAAGGCACAGCAGAGAAGGAAGTGGAAGTAGCGGAAGGGGAACTCATTCTCGGCAAAACTCAAGAGATAAGGGCAATCATTCTCGACAAAACAGTAGAGAATTATTAACCAACACTCCATCAAATGTACCACTACAGGCAAAAATAATTCCAAGGGATCCACAAACTCCTATTGTTGCAGAAAGGCCACCACAGAAAAATATAGAGATATATGCAACATTACCGAAAAATAAGAAAGGTGGTATTTTGTCTCGGGCAACCAAGACTAAGAATGTACTTGAAGATGAAGAATATTTGATGTATGATCGTCCTGGAAGAAGTCTATACTCGAGTCGTTCAAAACTAAATGGTAAAAAGGAACCTGAAAAACGAGCAAGAAGCGAAGAAAGAAATAACAAAAATTTTAAAGAAAAAGAATTTGTTTCAAATTCACTATCAAAAGAAGCTAAAAAATCTGCTAAACCGGAAGACTCAAAGCAAGGAAAAAAGCAGCATAAAATAAGAAGAAAACTACTTATGGGAGGTTTAATTAGGAGAAAAAATAGAAGCATGCCTGACTTGAGAGAAGATGAGATTATTCTTAAGGGGACAACAAAAGATGACTCAAGCTTAACATCTAAGTTGGAAAAACAACCGGGTCTTAGTGGTTACTTATCCGAAGGTCATTTAGAATTTTCGGGTAACCCCAATCTAGAAAGAAGTAAACTGATGAGAAAGGGTTTGCATGGAAGTAAACTGTTTCATCTAACCAAAGTACCTCCTCCTCCCCCACTCAGAACAACTTCTCAATTAACTAAATCTGACCGTCCACAGTTTCCCTTACCTAATGAAGGCATATTGAAAAATCTTATCAATGAATGGGCTCTTGAACCACAGTCGTTACCCTATATCCCTGCAAGCTATACTGAATGTAATCGAGTGGAATCTGTAACATATGCAAATGGAGGATTTCTTTTACCAAATCATCAGCAGTCAAATAAATTGGTAACAACAGCACAGGTGCACCAAGAACAGTCCCCCCAAAATAGCAAAGATGAAGTTGATTTTGTAAATGATGCAGATTTAAACGGATTTCCCCTTCCACCTTATCCTTCTCCTTTAAATTCTGTTTCACACTCTCGCCAGCCTAGTGAAGATTTCCCTCCACCGCCTCCTCCAATAGTAGAAGATCCTCAAGTAGGTCAAAAACCAAATTTGCCTAATCCAGCAAATTTGTTGTCTCAAGTACAACATAAAAGGCAGCAGATTATTAACGAAAATGAGGCAAAAGAAGCAAATGAAGCATACGAAGCAGCTAGATCAATAGGAGGGGAAACATGGCTTAGAGAACTTCAAGCAAAACAGGCGGCGTTAAAAGGCAAAAAAATTCCACCGAACAGTATTCCACCGCAAAATGTAATACAAAGAAATAGTTTACATCAAAATTTCTTGTATCAAAATGATTTGCATTCTAATTATGTACAACAGATTGGTAACAAACCACAGTGTTCACAAAGTACTAATGTAATTCAACAAAATGTTGCTCAAAATGGTACGCAATCAGTTTTATACATGCAGAATAATAAACTAGAAAGTAATGCTACAGCTCCTTCAAGAAACACTACTCCAACTAGAGGAATAGAGGTAAGTAATTTCCCAGAAGTAAAAGAACGTATAAAACCTCCTTCACTAACAAATGATGAAATCGTTAATAATCAGCAGATTACTTCTGTAAAAGATTTAAAATCTAGGTTTGAACAAATAAAATTACATAAGCATGTTGACTTAGAAGCAAAAATCAACAGACCGATACGTTCCAGTCCGACTCTAAGTGATACTTCATCACAGTCTTCTAATTTTGAATCACAGTTGAATAAAATCAATAAACCAATTCGTGCAAGCCCTACTTTAAGTGATAACTCTACAAGTTCATTTAATTTTGAAACCCAGCTAAATTCTCTAGGCTTGAATAAATCTGACCCGACATCACTATTAACTATTATTAATAATGATAAACCAGAAATAGAGGGAAGTAAAATCAATGGGAATGATCCAAAGCATTTAACTGGGGTGATTTCCAAGCAACATTTTGACAACAATGAACCAAGAAGAAAATCAGGTAAAAAGAAAAACGTTACATTTTGTGAGCAAGTAGTCCTTGTAGCTACAGCCGATGATGAAGAAGATGACAGTTATATCCCTAATCCAATTTTGGAAAGAGTTTTACGTTCTGTCCTTCATAAAGATTCTCCTCAACATGAATGTAGGGAAACTACTGTACAGTCGATTGTGCCATTGAAGAGAACTGACTCGGGTTGTAGTGAAAGTAATCGCCCTCATCAAGAACCTGTTGTAGCTCGCAGTACTGACTCCGTTGATGGGGCAAGGGAGAGTAAAGCTACTTCTACATCGAGTTCTGAACATAATCTATACCAGCAACCATTACAAAACCATTCTTTAAGTACTGGAAGTCTTAATGATCTACGTACAAATTCTATAACTAGTAATGGTACTGAAAATTCACCAGCAAATCATCAATTAAATCTACAAAGGCTTTACTCAGCGCAACAACAAAGAACTAGTTTGCACCAACCGTCTCCTGTATTTAACAGACAAGTTCAGAGCCAGATCCAAGCACCTCCAACAAATACAGTTAGCGGCTCTTTGAATTTTCACAATTCTTTACAAAATCTTCAAGTATATAATGGACAGTATTCCCAGAACCCATCACCGCAAGCAGTTCAACATTATCCAGATCATTCAGAACCCTTTCACTATAATCAAGAATATCAATCAATTCAGTATCAACAAAGTCCTGCGCAGCCAATTTCACCAACACTACAGATGACATCTATGCCTTACCACACAGTAAAGACTGACCACCAATCACAGCAAAGCAACTCTCAAAATTATTATCAATATCGTAATCAAGCTCAGGTTCAACAATCGCCTATGTTAAATCGACAATCTAACCATTTGCCTCTCAATTATCAAACTCAAGATATAAGAAAAATTAATACACCTTCCACACAAACTAATAATTTCTTTATATCTCAGGAAAATAATTCAACCCATCCGCCTTTAGAAAATAGACTTTCAAATTCTTCATCAAATTTATACCACCACCAGTTAAATCATCAAAACTCTAACTTTCAGCAAAGAACAGTTCAGAACCAAACTGACTCAAATGCAAGATTTAGTCACAGTTCAACTGTCAGTTCACATAATGTAGTACGAGCTCGTCCACATGCAATGTATCAACAAGACCTATCTCCACCAGAATATAATCATCCTCCACCGCCTAAACAACCTTCAAATAATATTTACCCAATGAGATCTGAATGTCAACGAATACCTAACCTAACAGGTAGTCATACGAATATGGAACAGTTTAACAGTTCTTCAGCGCAGTTAAATACTAACCAGAGCTCGCCAGGATCATCTGTTTATAACCAACAAATTCCTACATCGCCAACCATCTCTAATCATCATCCACAGCAAACAAATGTACACCAAGTATACCATCATGTACCACTTCAGTATCCACAACATCAAAATGTTACCTCTCATGGTTCAAACCCTAATCAAACATACCAGACAACCCAGAATTTTACTTCTCAACAATATAATCAGCCGATTCAGAATCACATTTCTCAACAATATCAACAACAATCTAATTCAATCCACGCTACTCAACAATTTCAACATCAAACTAGTTCTCCACAGTACCACCAACAGTATCCGTCTCCCACAACATCTCAGATTGTTAAATATCCTCCCTATCAACACCCACCTCCACCAAAACAACCAGAGGCTTCAAATAAATTGACAGAACGCTCTGCACAACCTTCAGGGACTGTTCATGCAAGGAGCAATCCTTGCAATTTGTGTAGAAAGAAACAAGTAGTTCTTC
>JBAIZL010000001.1:328570806-328643306 GCA_036971475.1 Prosapia bicincta
AGCTTTCATAAAGCAGGAGCTATTTATTTATGTTCCATTATTCCTTTCTTTGAGTAAAAGTAAGGTTTGTTCTTTGAGTAAAAGTTATTGTTGGTGATTACTAAAAATTGCTCATTTTTACAAAATGTATTTTATAGTCTAGTATGTTTTAGCAAAACAGCTTTTCTGAAGTCTCAACGATTGTGTAATTTTAAGTGTCAAAATAGCACAAAATATGATTTCTAGAGATAAAAATGTTCAAAATTTCCCTAGGGCTTTATCACCAAAAGGCTCCACCCTTTGACACCCCCCCCCATACATCTTCCTGGGTACACCCATAGTTAGTTTATTAATAAACAGGAGCTGAATATTTAAATATATATATATTCTTGATATTTTACGTTATCCATTGTTTTTCCGTTGCACTGACTTTATGAAGTTAATATATTACTATTGTAAGTAATTTTATCCACCATTAAGTGCAATAATTTTACCTTGAGTGATGAGGCACCTTTCGGTCACTTGACCATTGTCGAATCACTCATTGTTTAAGTGCTTTTATGTGTTTCTATTTCAAGACTACAGAGTGGACTCTTACCAAGGTAAGTCTGTCAGTCTCCTAGTCCAAAAAATCTATATATATATATATATATATATATATATATATATATATATATATATACTTACCTTGGTAAGAGTCCACACTGTAGTCTTGAAATAGAAACACATAAAAGCACTTAAACAATGATATATTTCAACCACACGGTGGTCTTTGTCAATCGAAGAGAAAACACAAAAAGAAATATGAGAGAATGAAATAAAATAAATACAAGTTGTAATCACAGATTGTGTAGAGTAGAAATCAGATGTCACAGATGCACAGATTAAAGATATATATAAATATATATATATTGTTTCCATGAGCATATGAGTGATTAAAGTTTATATAAGTCTGTCAGGGGAAAAGAGATAAGGCTATTAGGAAAAAAAAAAATAAAAAAATAAAAAATAAATGGGTTTATCTGATATTGAGGTTAGGGGATTCTCTGGATTTGGTATACCACTGGTATGATAGTTTCCACCTTCTCACTTCTGAGGGATTGCAATCAGGGGGGAGTGATTTAATTATTTTTGTGGTATAGCAGTCATCAAAAGTTGTGATGTTGTGACTCGCAGCATGTTGAGCTGTTGGTCTATCCATATTCATAATTTTAACATCATGTCTGTGGCCATTCATTCTGATATTCAAACCATCCGTGGTCAGGCCTATGTACTGTGCTGAGCAAAGTTTACATTGTAGCAGGTATATGACATTTTTCGATGTACAATTATGATGACCCTGTATTTTGAAGACCATTTTTGTTGTTTGGCTGTTGAAACTATTTGCTGAGGGGTGTATTGGACACGTCTTGCATCTAGGTCTATTGCATGGGAAGGAGCCCAATCTTTAACAACCAAAACTATATATATATATATATATATATAGTTTGATTCCATCTTTAACTTGAGCTACTAGTTACACTGAAACACATTGATATATATTCATTAATATGACACTTGGTTATAGTATCCTACACTTTTTTGTTTAATGAGGATGGCTGTTTTAGGAGATGTATCCCATTGACTGAACAGACCACTCGATTGTTTTAGTTATATGTGACACTAACTAGTAGTAGTTCCCAATCTTTCCCCACCCTTACCTAAAACAAACAAGAAGTCAGTTATGATTTGAGTTGACAGTAGTATTCATCTAAAGCAGCTATTCTCAGTGAGCAAAGAAAGGCTGCCAGTATAGGCAAGTGTTAATATTACATATGTAATGTGTAACAAATATTACATTAAAAACGTGTAAAATTTACAAACTTGCCTATAGTAGTACTTATTTATATTTGTTGAGGACAGCCGTTTCGGGAGATGTGTCCCTTTGTCAACTCAGACATTAACTAATCTCAAGGTTTTAATAGGTTAAGGTATTAGGGTGTGGGTGGGATATTATAGTGGTGTGGGTGTATTTTGTGAATATTATCAGTTATGATGTCAAAAAGTGTGTGTCAGTTGTAATGTAATTGTGTATTGAGTATGTGTGTAGGGTGTAGTTTGAAGTGTATATTTCGTATTGTTCGGTTGTGTAGCGTTGGTTATTTCTGTCTTGTTTACGAAGAATTTGTAGGTTAGATGTCATGTTTTGTGGAGTTGAGATGATCGGCGAAGTTTGATTATACAGACACTTTAAACTACACCCTACACACATACTCAATACACAATTACATGAAACAGGAAATCTTACACATCAACAAAAAAAGACCAAACCTCAACACACTAGAACTATATGAAATTTACAAAGGGATAATATACAAACATATTAAAGGAACAAACCCCTTACAAATTACACATACTCTTTGACACTATCGAAAACCTGCCTTTATAACCCTCACCGCTTAACCTAAACACCACTCCAAGTGGAAAATTTAGACACTGATGAACATCAGCACGGAGCAATCAATAACATTCTGTTTCAGTAAGTTTTTACTAAATAAATTAATGTTCGGATGATCATAAACTAATGTAAAATGATTAATTAAGTTTCACCGAACGTATTGAACTAAAAAATGCAAGAATTTAACAGTATTAATATCTAGATTATTATTACTCTCTAAATATGAGCATCGGTACTAGTCTTGTCTAATATGGGCTTGGTATTTTATATCTCTAACATTCTTTAAATTTAGATTTAAATATCTTATTCAAATCGTCAATTGTTAATAACATACTTATATATTCATCCACTCAAGTACAAATACAATTTTTAAAACCTATAGTAGATGACAATTGATGTTATTACACTCATTTAAAATATTAATTAATTAATTAAATTTTAAAAGGTTGATGTCTTTAGGATGGATTTGAACTGAATGACTTCAGTCATTACATAAGTATATATTTATAACAAAGAAAAAAATGTACTTTGTTTGTCCTAACAGTATTGCTACTTATTGCTAGCAGTTTAAGCAATGACCACCAGAATTCACTTATGCCTAGAAATTGAATTGAAGCTACTTATTGCCTAAAAACTGTAAAAATTGGAAACTGTATATTTTTGCAATCCTTTTGATTAGAGGAACATTATCATCTAAAATACAATGTTACTTCCACTATGGCAACTAATTTGTTAAAAAGAAGGTAACAGTTGCTTGCTGTTAAAAATCTTTGATAGAATAATGAAGACAATTATTTTTCCATTTCAAAAACTGAATTAACTCAGAAAACAACAGTGATTAAATATATACACTCTTGTATATTCAAAGTTAAAATCATTTTCTTGGTCTATAATAATTTTTTTCTTGTATTTTGGTTTTATTACCTCAATTTGAATTCAGTTGGATTATCTTTTTTTAAAATACAGGAAAAGGATTCAATGATTCTGATGATTCCTTTAACAACTTTCTCATACTAACCCATTCTCTGTTTTTATATATAAACTATTCTTTCTGTGAGTAATTGTTTTTCAAAAAACATAAAGAAAATAATAGCAACTTGCTGTGCTACTCATTTTGAAACCATCATTTCATTGACTAAGCCTAACAACTTCACGGCTTAGCCAACTTCGCTGGCTTCCACTCAAGGTTGCAGTCTTGTAATTTATGGGCATTATGAGGGTTTGTAGAATATTTGGGCTGTGTACTATGTATTGGAAAACGATATTAGATTCGAGTATGTGTGATAATTTAAAATATATTATTTTTGTGTTATGTGATGTTTGTATATTTCAAATGTTTTTGCAGTGGTAAGTTTTTTGCTATTGTTTAGAATGTGGAGAGTGTCTAAATTAGTCTATATATATATATATATATATCGCAATATGTATTCTTCCTGTAACAATATCTAAC
This sequence comes from Prosapia bicincta, assembly GCA_036971475.1. Lineage (NCBI taxonomy): Eukaryota > Metazoa > Arthropoda > Insecta > Hemiptera > Cercopidae > Prosapia > Prosapia bicincta. The sequence goes on from JBAIZL010000001.1 coordinate 328,574,673, forward strand.
ATCCTGATGATGTTGGTACTGCTAGCCAACAAAAAGCTTTGAATTGTAAATTCAATTATAATTCTTGTATTTTTATTTTGACTTAGTTCTTTATATATATATATAAAGTTAATATATTACTATTGTAAGTAATTTTATCCACCATTAAGTGCAATAGTTTTACCTTGGTAAAATTATTGCACTTAATGGTGGATAAAATTACTTACAATAGTAATATATTAACTTCATAAAGTCAGTGCAACGGAAAAACAATGGATAACGTTAAATATCAAGAATATATATATATATATATATATATGTTGTGTCTTGTAGTTAGATTTCGGGTTTGTGTTTTTCATTACATTAAATTGTTCTTTGACTTTTTTGTGTATAGTTATTAACCAGTCTAACCAATTACCGGATAGATTGTTTTTGTCTATTTGTAGTTTAGGGGGCTCTATGCTTTTTTGAAGAGTGTTAGTTGATTGTACATTTTGTAATAATTGAGTTTCCTGAATCAAAGAAATTTTCTTTGTGTTTGTTATGATAAGTGATGAAGATGTATTTATTGTTTGTTTTGAGGTTGAAATGTGACTGTTTGAAGGTGTTGTTTTATTTTAATTTTCTTGATTATCATTTGTTGATTCCATCTTCGCGTGAGCTACTAGTAATCACTTACACTTTTTTTTAAAAAATGTTTTAACTTACGGTCTGAGTTGACAAAGGGACACATCTCCCGAAACGGCCGTCCTCAACAAGCAAAGTAAGTGCTACTATAGGCAAGTTAAAACATTTTTTAAAAAAAAGTGTAAGTTTCTTGATTATATTGTGAATTTATTTGTATCTGTAGCAGCTTTTTGGGTGATTTATTTTATTGTATTGTGATTGTTGCCATAATGATTTGGTAACATGGGTATATTAGCAAGCAGTTTAATATGTAGGTTAAATGCAGCATGTTTGTGTTGTATTGGGTAGTTAGATGTGTTGTGTGTGACGGTGTATTAGTTGTTGGTTCCTGCTTATTTTGAGGCTATGATTGTCTTACATTCCAAAGGTGAATGTTAGGTTTTGGAGTATGGTGTAATTGTGTAGCTTTTTAGTTGCATTTTGTCGCTCATGTATAATATTTGAATATTGTCTGAGTATCTATGATATTATATTATTTTGTTGTTTGATATTGTGGTGGAATATTCCAGCTAGGATCCCTGAGATTGGAGTTGATCCCTGAAATATTCCTTTATCACATCGAACAACTATACACTCTACACAATAGCAAGCAGACAGAAAAAATAATAATCTATCATAAATATTTAGATACCAGTAAAAATGACAAAATTTGAAGATTTCCAAATATACCATTGTGTAGCCAAGGCTGCAATTTTTTTCCTATTCTCTTTAACATGTATGAAGAAAAGATACCTAGTTCAGATTTACAGAATTTGCCTTTGGGCAATATGATCAAAGAACATAATACACCAATGTTAGATTGTCTAACTATACAACAATATTTTCAAGCAATCTGGAAGGACTCCAAATACAAATAGGTTAAATGGCCCAAAGCAGTTAAGAGGTTAAGATCGATATCTAATTTAAAAAGACAAAGTACGCAGTGATAAAAAAATCATACATCACAAGGGTAATTGATCATAGCAGCTATTGAAAGAGTTAACCCATTGGAATTTACAGACTATGTTACTAAACAAATTACAAGACAATCTAAGACTTAACAGCACTCCAGAAAAAATCACAAAAGAAATCATACATATTTTGAACACCATTACACAACAGAACTACTTCACTCACAGTAACAAAATATTACACACAGAAACAAGGCCTACCGATGGGTTCACCGATTTCAAGCATTCTCACAGAAATATTCCTACAGTACATAGAACAGAATAAAATCATAAATAACAAAAACACGCAGATTAGATAATATATTGGCACAGATATGTAGACGACATTATAATACTATACGTAGGAAACATAAGACAATGCCAACAACTCCAAACACATATATAGAAAATACACAAAATTATACAGATCACAAAATACACCCACACCACCATAATATCCCACCCTACCCTAATATCCTAACCTACGTAAACCTTGAGATCAGTTACTGTCTGAGTTGACAATAGGACACATCTCCCGAAACGGCGTCCTCAACAAATACAAGTATGTGCTACTATAGGCAAGTTTGTAAATATTTACAAGTGATTAGTATAAATAGTCTATTTAATACAGACTTCCCTTCGTCCCAAATAATTGATAACCAGGGGGTTATGTGCTTTTCCTCCATGTAGGAAAAGGAATATGGTAGGTTAGGATTATAGGGAGGTAGGTAGTTTTGAATGAGATACATGGTGAAATATAGGTATGATTTAGGATGGGGTGTGGGGCTCTCTTAGTACTAGGAATGGAAGATCACCAAACCTTTTATGGGTAGATTTGTGACAGCTGTTTATACTATTTTTTTACCTATTCAAAAGTTTATAAGAACCTTATCTACATTGTAAATCTGTTGCTGGATATTAAAGATCATTTTAGCTTTTATGATCACTGCTGTTCCTAACAATCCTGAAGTTATTTTGCAAAATCGAACTTATAGACTCTACAGCCATTAAGCATGTCCTCACTTCTGGTCTTCTATTCCTTCAATTCTCCCGTGTAGTATAGGTTTAAATAATCCTTATTTCTGTTAGTTCTGCATAACAAGCTTGAATTACTCAAGCTTTTCTCTGTACCAAGCTATCCATATAATTTCTCACTTCTTATTCAATGTCTCGAGTATATGGCTACTGGGCACAAGGTATTTTCAACATCCTTTAACACAACCACTTCTTTGATGCTTTTAATTTCTTCAGTGAAACTTCCATTAGCCTCGAAACTCCACTCAATATCACAATACCATGAACAAGTAACATCTTGGAAGAGTTACTTTTGCTTGCATATATAAATCATGACATGTAAATATCATCCTCACTTTGATAAAAGCTATCTTGCCCATACTACACATTATTTTACTTCTAGGGAGGTACTCCTTCTACAGTTTATTTCACTTCTCAAGTAATTCAATACGGTAACTCACAGCGGATTTCATTACATGAACGAACGCCATAGGGACTAGCAGGTACAAATGAATTAATCTCATGTCAATTCAGTTGTATTTTGCTACAAAATTATTTTAACATATAAAGCACTAAATATTATATTTTTTATGCGGATGCAATTTTTTAAACTAAAAACCGTTGTAAATATGTTATACTTGTCTACAGTAGGACTTACTTTATAATTGTTGAGGACAGCCGTTTCGGGAGATGTGTCCAATTGTCAACTCAGACCAGTCAACTGACAAGTTTGTCAGTCTTACAATTTTTATGTGTCACAGAAGGGCAATGAGATATAAATATCTTTCTTTATTTATGCTTAATGTTTTGGGAGTTGATAAATATCAGAATTTTGTTGCTGTTCATGACGAGCTGGTTGTTAATCACTTATTACACTTTGATATTACTTGCGACCAGACTTGTTGTTAACTATAATTTTTTAAATTGTTAACTTACACTTGGAGGAAACGTTTTTGTCTTATGACTTCTTCAGCCTCATTTTTTTGCCGCTGGGATTGCTGCAGTTGTACTTCTTTGGTACCAATTTTCGAAACTTAGAAGTGATGTGAACAAAGAGTATGTGTGATGTGATTTGTAACGTGTTTGTTCATTTAGGATGTCACTTTTATGTTTGTTGCTATGTCTGTAAATTGCATATTGTTCTAGTGTGTTTAATTTATGGCCTTTGTTGCATGTGTGGAGGATGCCCATGTAATTTTCCATACTATTGCTTGAGTGTTTAGTGTCCATGAGGTGATTTGCGAAGATGGATTCAATAGTAGTGTGCATTGCGATTTTGTGTTCTTTATATCTTTCGGCAAAAGATGTGCCTGTCTGTCCAATATAGAACTTATTAAAGTTGTTGCATTTTAGTTGGATTACTCCTGGATTATTGTATGTGTTGGTATTGTTATTAATGCTGTGTCTGATAGCTGTTTAACTTTTATTTGTTGTTCTGTAAGCTATATTCTATCCTGCTTTTTTGAATTGGTGTGCTATTTTATTTGTGAGTTTGTTTATGTATGTGAGGGTGATGAATTTGTTCGTGTTCTGTGTAGTTTGTCTATTAAATAATTGTCATATCCGTTTTTGTGAGCTAAATATTTGATTGTGTTTAGTTCCTTCGTGTAGTTAGTTGTGGACATAGGTATCTTGTTTAGTCGGTGTAGTAAATGTTTGAATGCTACATGTTCATGTTATATTGGGTGGTTTGAGTGTTGTGTATCAGTGTGTCTGTCATGGTTGGCTGGCGGTATATGTTGAATTCATGTTTGTTTTGATTTTTTTTAAAATTTTGTTATGGTGATGTCTAAGAAATTCAATGTTTTGTTGTTTTCAAATTCTGCAGTGAGTATTAGGAGTTATGATGTCAGAAAGTGTGTGTGTGAGTTGTAATGTAATTATGTATTGAGTATGTGTGTAGGGTGTAGTTTGAAGTATCTGTATATTTCATATTGTTCGGTTGTGTAGCGTTGGTTATTTCTGTGTTGCTTATGAAGAATTTTTAGGTTAGATGTTATGTCTATGTAGTCATGTTTTGTGGAGTTGAGATGACAGACAAAGTTTGATTGGTAGTTATTGTTTGTTAGTGCTTTTATATGTTCTTGGTAACATGTGTAGAAGAACCTCCCTGTCTGGTCTATGTAGGCAAAAACAAAACAAAAAAACCTAATAACCCAAATACAAACACACAACATGACAATCCCATAAAATACTTATCATTATAATACAGATCATTCAAAACCCAGAATCTAACAAAGACACTACGAAAATAAAACTACAACATCGCCTACTCCACACACAACACTCTCAATAATCAATTTAAACCCAACAACAAAATCGTAGACATTTACAATGCCACTGGAGTTTACTAACGAAGTTGCAGTTCGTGCCCCAGTTTTTACATAGGCCAGACAGGGAGGTCCTTCTAGATGCGTTACCAAGAACATATAAAATTAATCACTTAAAACAATAGTTTATGACTATCCGAACTTTAAATTTTGTAAATTTGTTAAAACTTACTGAGACAGGATGTTTTCGATCTCTATGTGCCGATCTTCATCAGTGTCTTCTGCTTGGAGATGTCGGGTCAAGCGGTGACGGTTTTAAAGGTAGGTTTTCAATAGTATCAAATAGTATGTGTTATTTATATTGTGTTTGTTCATTTAATATGTTTGTACTTTGTGTTTTTGTGTGTCTGTAAATTTCATATTGTTCTAGTGTGTTGAGATGTGGTCCTTTTTTGTTGACGTGTAGGATTTCTAGGTTATGGTAAATGTCTTTGTATTTGTGTCCTGTTTCTTTTAGGTGATTGTAAAATGTTGAGTTGGTGTTCTGTTTGTGTTCCTCGACTCTTTGCTTGTGACTGGTGATTTTGGTTGTTGAAAAATGGAACACAGAATTTGCATTAAATTTTGGATTAAATACAAAATAAAATCTAACAAAGTTTTATAAGTGTGGGTTCAGATAATGTTTCAAGGTTATGTTGTAGACATATCTTTAGTGCTCCTTCTATTGGTAGCCATATTGTCTTTAGTTATGTAGGTTATGAGTATTTGCTTGTGAGTGGCAATTTTTGATTTGTTGAAAAATGAAACATAGAATTTGCATGAAATTTTGCTATAAAAATAAAATAAAATATAACAAAGTTTTATAATTGTAGGATATTGCATCAAGTGAGTCTGCTGAGTAAAATAAGAATTTACAAAAATGAAAAGCATTTCCAAGAAGGCCGAGAAGATAACATGCTTTCTAGACATCTTTACGACTATTGAACATATGGAAAAAACTGAAGGAAATGTTTACAAACAATCACATTAAATAATAACAGAGATTTCTGATATGAGAAACCTCAGCCTACCTTACAGAGCTAAATGCTATATTGAATTCCAGAAGTGTTTTTGAGGACTGGAAGAAGCAGTGGCATATGTGTAACACGTAGAAAAATAAGAGATTTACAAACACCATAAATACTATCCACAACACATTCTAAATGACAAAACACACTCACAATCAAATACTATATTTAAGCACATAATTAACAGCTACTCTATGAGCAATGACACACCACAGACTCACACCAACACAACACATATGAGCAATTTTGTCAATGACTCACAGCATTGAATAGTGAGCTGACGTAGTGTGAAACACATCTCCTGAATAAACCAGTAAGTAATAGTTTTTAGCCAAGTTAATACAAAATAAAGTGTAAAGTAATAATATTTTCAAATCAGTTTGTCAGAGAGTATAAATTACATGGGCAGCATCTTCTGTCTGAGACAAGAGCAACTGACAACTACAATTCACTTGTAAGATCTGTTTGTTGAAGTTATGGTAATCAGGAAATATTTGTTGATTAATGTTCTCACATAGTGAGCTGTGTCATGTAAAAACTTTTGAACATTATTCTATTTTGACACCTGATTTTATTATTATTGTAAAACATAACCAATACAGAAAAATACAGCTTTAATATCCAAAATAATAACGCTATAAGAATATATTTTCTATTTTTTTCAATAATCCTACTATGCAGTTCATGTCTGATGTTGTTTGTATACAGTGTTGCTGGTGTTTAATTAAACAAAAACTTTATGAGATCCTGAAGTAGTGATGTAGAGTTTAAAAACAGTAGCAAAAGCATTGATGATTTAATTAATATATGAATTTATGAATCATTGGTTGACAATTTTCATAGTGATGACCAAGAAAAACCAGTTTTGTTCTGTTGAGAATAAAACTGTTTATGGTTCATTTAGATATTGAAGGATATTTACTATATTTTCTTAGATAAATATTCAGTAGAAATATAAGGCCTGTATCAAGAGCAAGGAGATTTCAACCTACTCTGAATCCTTAAATGAAACTAGCAGTTTCTGTGCTATACATCTTTAGGTTTTTTGATAAATTACACTTTTTGTATCAACTTGGCAAAAAAACCACTACTTACTGATTTATTCATCAGAAGCGTTTAACACTAGGTCAACGCATTATTCAACGCTGTGAGTCACTGACAAGAGTGTTGCTCAGGTGTGTTGTACTGGTGGGAGTCTATGGTGTGTTATTTTTCATAGAGTAGTTGTTAATTATGTGCTGAGATACAGTAATTGATTGTGAGTGTGTTTTGTCATTTAGAATTATAAATGACTAAACACACTCACAATGAAATATTATAATTGAGTACATACTTAACTACTCTATGAACAATAATACACTACAGAACAGAAATACACCACAGACTCACACCAACACAACACACCTGAGCAACAGTCTTGTCAGTATTTCACAGCATTGAATAATGCTCTGACCTAGTGTGAAATGTGTCTGCTGAATAAATCATTAAGTAGTGGTTTTTTGCCAAGTTAATAAAAAAAAGGTGTAACCTAATAATGAGTCTGCATTTGGCTTGTCTAGAGTTGAGCTCAGGTCTATATCTAATAAGAATAAAAGCTTATTAGTGACTTAGACCACGGACAACAAAAATCATGAAAAAATAAACATAATCTCAATTTAGTGAAACTGTTTCTACTAAGATTAAAACTAAACCTAATAAACAAGCACTTTCAACAATTTTTAAAGTTAGTTCCTACTTAGATCAACAAATAAGAATTGTATTTGAGTTACTTCTTATTACATAATTACAATTATTATAAACAAGTAACATAACATTAAAAAAAATAATAAATTCCTATTTAAATCAACGAAGAAAAATTTTACTTTATTTGATTTATGTACAGTGTAACCTCCCTGAACAGACACCTCCATTGTACGGACACTTCTCTTGAACAAACATTTTTCTGGGAACCGAAAAATTTAATAATACGTACATAGGATATTTCCCTCCTTTGAACGGACACTCCATTAGACAGACAGCGAACAGCAAATGGTGCCCTTTTTATTTTTTGCACCTCTGATATGTGGACAAATGTACTGCAAAATGTAGTGGAAATAACTACATATACAATCAGAATTTTATACATGGCTCCTCGCAAAAGTATGAGCCTACGTGAATAAGTAGTCATAATTCATTATGCTGGCAGTGAAAAATATGGTGTTCGGAAAATTGCAGAGCATTTTAAAATAGGCAAAACAAGTGCAGCAGAAGTAATAAAAAACAAAGATATGATTTTAAAGCAATTCAGTGAAAACAAAAACCAAAGTGTGCGAAGAAATTTTACTGGGCACAGATCGGGTATGACAATAGATAAGGTAGATTTTGATTGGTTTCTAAAGGTTAGAGCTCAAAAAATTCCAACTTCCGGGCCCTTGATCCAAACAAAGGCCTTAGAAGTTTCGAGTGAACTTGGGATAAATGATTTCAAGCCACCTAATGAATGGCTCGAGAAATTCTGTGTATGACATATGATTTCTTTTAAAACAATTTTAGGCGAAAGTGCTTCGGTAGATAGAAATACAGTGTGAGTAAATGGGAAAACAAATTGCCTGGAATTATCAAATCATATGCACGAGAAAATGTCGTCAATGCCGATGAAACGGGACTGTTTTTCCGTCTTTACCTAGAAAAACAGTGTGTTTTAAAAACAAAACGTGTGTTGGTGGGGATTTCAAAAGAGTGGCTAACTGTTGTATAATCCCACCACTCATCAAAACAAACGATGATTAGTCTTTATTTTAAAATATTATATTCTAGGCTCTACAGTAATTCACAAATTAAAAAAATGTACAGTACTGTATTACTGTCTTGTTTCAGTGTTGTTTAAATTTGCTTTAAAATTTATGTTTAATAACAGTATAGTACAGTATTTATTGTACTGTATACAGTATTTATAAAAAAGTAGCCTACATTTTTAATTAAATACGTACATTAGTATTAGTGTTAAATACATTAATATATCATCAATAGCTAAATACTGTAGCCTATTATTTAATGGATTAGAAATAAGTGTTTAGTGAATAAATACTGTAATCATTTTTGAAACTCGGTTTCTCATTACCATCCCTCAACTAAACGGACACCTCTCATAGGTGGACAAAATATTGACAACCGTATGTGTCTGTTCAACAGAGGTTTAACTGTATATACATATATATGTCAGAATATCTATATGTAGTGGCAAAATAGAAAACGAATTTTCTTCCAATTTTCCATTCTCATTTCAATGTATGGTGTTGGACTATTATTTTTGTTTGTTATTATTATTTATACGCTTTATATTTTTTCGTCACATTCTATTGTTTCTTTTTACTTTCCTTTCGCATTGTCCTTTTGTTAAGCATGGTTCAATACCGCTAATCCAGTTTGTTTGTTTATTTTATTCTTTTCATTCAATTTTAATCCTTGAGTATTTATTTACAATGGAGGTTTCGATGACAACCAGATAGCAGCAAAAGAAAAATTCATATATTTTGAGAAATACACTTCTAACTATGGGAAAATTGTCAAACAAGGTAGACTTTGAACATGAAGATACACAGTTGAATCCTGCCTAGACCCCCAAATTTTTATGGTTTAATTATTGAATAAATATTTGAAAAAACTGTGTTAACATCAATTGTTATCCACTACAGGTTAAAAAAATGTATTTGAACGTGATTTGATTATTAAAAATCTATTTTATTAACAATTGAAAATTTGTACAAAATATGTATCAGGAAAGTGTGAGCTGAAAGAAGGAATTTAATAATAATAATAATAAAGTACCATAATCTGTGTGTTAAAACAGATGTTTTGCCACATAACCTACTATAACATAAAATTAGCTGTTTTATGAAATTATATGTTATCCCATATTTTAAGCCAAATGGGAGAAAATAACTATATTGCACATCTTGCCCCTTATGTGAAAAGTTTTTCGCCCTATAGAACTAAAATTAATTAATTAAATTTAATGAATGAAATAAAATTTGAAAATTGTATTAACACAAATGCTATCCACTACACGTTTAAACAAAATGTATTTGAACTTGAGTGGATGACTAGGAAGTATTTTATTAACAGTTTAAAATATGAACAGGATATATATAAGGAGAGTCTGAGCTAATAGGAGGGATTGAAAAAAAGGAAATTATGTATCATAGAACTTTATTTATACTAAACAGTAAAAGTTAAGGTAGAAAAATATGCTCTGAAAGCATGCTTACTGAGAAACGAGTCTGGCATGGTGTTTAGTAGTCTCTCTACTTCTCTTTTATAAATTCTCAAAGAATTTGATGAATAGGAGATTCAAATAGAAATTAATGACAGGGTAATCAGAAATATACGAGGTAACCAAACACTGTGATGATGGAGAAACCTTACAACAGAAACAGCATGCAATAAATTGTTTAGCAACAGTGTTCAACATTATGAACTGTCTGATCTGTTACAGAAAATGTCCACAACAAAACTACTAGTGTACCTAATAAATCCAACAAATCTAAACTTTTCAACTTGTAACAGTAATTGAACAAGCTTTGTTATTCAATGCCTGGATACTAATATTAATGAAGAATGTGACAAAAAAGAATAAATAAAATTCATAATTTATCAGGCCAGGAAAGCTTTTATAGTAGATTTCTAAATACAGTTTTTTCTTTTATTTATTTCAAAGTAAGTAATTTTTTAAAGAGAATCTGAACTCAGGTTTTAGCTATAAATACGTAAATGCTGTTTCAGGCATACATGTTTGTATATATTTTTGCAAGTTGTTGTATAGCTATAAGAGTTGAATAAAAAACGATTCACGATAAAAGAATCAAAGCCTTTGAAATCTATTTGGAGCAATATATTTATATAATATCAGCAGAGAGAATAAAAAATTAATTGGAGAAACTGTAACACCTGGGTTTTGTAATGAAAGGAAATAACTTGAAATGTTGAGATTAAACACATGCAGAAAAATTTAAAGAAAGATATCAGATGGCTTATGTCAAAACTCTTGGGTGGAAGAAGTAAACAAAATGGTTTGGATATAAATCCATGGATGTTTTTCAAGCCTCTTTACATAGAAACATTTAACTTTTTGGATTACCAACATCCACCAGGAAAGGTCACAATAAGAAAAAGAAAGGAAAAACTTTTGGAATTTGTTGTGGAAGTATGTGTTCATAATGCTTTGAGAATCATACAATGTACAAGAATGAGAAACTCCTAAGTAAAGTACATACTGTATTTTGTTTCTGTAATGAGTATAGATTATATTGGACAAAATTTATTATTTAATAATACCACATAAGCTAAGGGTAATCTATTAGAGAAGAGATCCAATCACAATAAACAAATAACAATTTTTAATGACAACTTATTAAAAACATATTTTACTACTAAAATAAATAAGTGAAACTAATTTTATATGAGTAGAAATATTTCTAGGCTAATAGGTATAGCTTTTAAAGAAGGTAATAAAAATGTATACATACACAAGGTTTAAGAAATAATAACAACAAAAATAATTCATCATATGATTAAGATGGCTTTATTTAATCTTTCTTAGTTACAACTTGCATGTTGGAGTATAAACACCTTAATTTATTATATCAAGCCAGGCCAAACACTTCTTATTACTTCTTCATATAGGCGTCCAATTCTTGGAGTAGCTGATAGCCCGATGTTCATGATAAATGGATTTGGCCAATATATTTTCTTGAGAAGAATATCTTGTCATTTTTCGACTCTCAGGATGACTCTCAGGACTCTACAGAAGGTCCTGTAGAGTTGCTCATTAGCGACTGAAAGACGGATTTTTAGTCAGTAAATACCATATTTGCTTGTAAGTGGTGGGCTAGAGACAGCTTATCATTACTGCAATTAAGGCTAGTAGTTCCGTATCCATGCTAGAGGCTGAGTTTGTCGGGATGGAGTAAGCGTCACCGTTAGATTCACTGTAGTATCCTGCACCTGATACTCCATTGTCCTGATCCAGGAACCCATCCTTAAAAATTTTTATATGATTTTTATAAAGTGTGTGTATTATTTCAATTCCCTCTGATCTTAGTAGATCTGGATGGCCCCTTTTGCTCCGCTCTTTAGGTAAATTCAGTCTTATGGTAGTTGGTGACCTACCATAAAACAGGAATTGGTTCCGGTGTAATGACTAAATTGATTTTATATTGTGATTAAATGATTGTTTTATCTATTGGCACTGATGACAAAAAATGTGCAATGGGTGGCTTGCTGGTAGAGATATGGTTGACATGTATTTTGACCATATTTGTGGTCCATAATGAAGAGGTCAATAGATTCCACACCTAGCTCAATTTCCATTGCAGCTGTTGATGTTGTTTTGGTGTAACCCAGGCATAAACGAACTGTTGCTGATTGGATTGCTTGGACTTTCTTCAAATGCAAACACTTTTTATAAATTTTTAAATATTACAAAAGAATAATTTAACTTTAGGCTCTGCTTGTAAGATAAAAACAACTAGTTTTATTTAGCTTATTAGAGCGTAGCTAGTGAGAACTATTCATACGGTAAAAAACAAAATAGTCAACTCAAAATATCACCAAAAATTAGTTGTTATACAACAAACACACTATTTCATAACACAAACTAGTTTCAGCGACGATGTCTGAAACTAGTTTGTTTTGAAATAGTGTTTGGTTTATTAAAAACTAATTTTTGGTGAGATTTTGAGTTGGCTATTTGGTTTTTACCATTGTAACTAGTTCTATATATATAATATTACGCATAATACTTTATTTGCAGAAAATTTGCTAGTAGAATATTTGTTACAATTAGTATTAATGTCTTATTAACATTTTTTAATTTTACACATTATCGATTCTCAAACAAGTTAACATAACAAAAAAATATATACATATAAACACCCAATGTAGTCAAGACAACCTTTTGGGAGGCATGACCCGAGGGTCAGGGGGGTGGAACCCAAGGGAAGTTTTGACCATTTTTATCTCTAGAAATTATATTTTATGCTAATTTGGCACTTACAATTAGACAACTGTTGGGTCGTCAAGAAGCTGTTTTGCTAAAAACTAATTGCTGTTATATAGGTTAATATTTATCTGCTAAAATTCATTGGTTTAGAGAGGGCACATGCCCCCTGTGCCCCCCTACTGGTTATGTCTCTGTAAACACCACTTAAAACCTTTGTATATTTTAAAACACAAAACAATAATCCAATACAATGTAATTTATTACTACATAATATAGAAACTGCTCTTACACAATAACCATTGATATGTAATAACATATAACTAGCATATGTAAAACATGCTTGTTATCAATGTAAAACATTGATATGTATAACTTATAAGGGCAACTAATTACTTTTGACTTAAAACATTGAACAATGTACTAAACTAATGTGAAATGAGTCTACTTGGAAATTTTAGTAAGTTAGTAGTGTTGGCCAAGATTTGAAGTAATAAATTATAAACATAACTTCAAGATAAACAACATAATAAGCAGTTTTAAAATAAATATAATGTTCTGTATTTTGATTTCAAACATTTACAATCTTCAATTCCATTTAAAAGTTAGTAAATTAGTATACAGTTAAAAAATACAGACTTACCTAAACTAGCTATGTCTTTCATTTAGAATAAGTAGTCATCTTGGGAAATGTTTCATATTATCAATTTGAATGTAAAATAGCTAAAATAACTCAATGTCTTTCAGGCAAGACCATGTATTTTTAAAAGTGATTTAGTCAAACATTCAATTACAGATGTGTGGAGGAACGCAAGTAATCAATTAGTGTAAAGTTTAGCATGATCCAAAAAAATTAACTTTGAATAATATTTTATAACATTTCTTTTTAAAAGGTTTATATGTATGAAAGAGTTTTCTGAAAGGTAACAAACAAATTACTTAAGGGAATGTACAGAGTTTGTAAGAAAGAAATGTTTTGAATATATTATTTTGTATAATTTATAATACACAAAATGTGTAGTCATCTATTGTGTTTATAAAGTAAATAGAATACTAACAATTTTAGGAATCCCTCCTTTTTATTTTGACATGAGGCGTACCCCAACGTCACTTCCGTCAGTTGCGGAAACTGAAAACTGGATTAGCGGCAAGTAGTGCCAACCTCTTGTCAGTCGCAACCGACCTTTGTAGGTCTACGCAGTATGTTCTAAATTTTAGTTCAGTGTGTTCAATAGTGCAATTTTTGGAATAATTATTTTCAAATGTGGCTGTGATGAAATCATAATAGTAGGTTTTGTGTAAATATTTCAAAAAATGTGTTTAATTATAATACATGTAGTGAAAGGCAATGTTTAGCAGGCATAAAATATCATGGCTGAAGAATTGCTTGTTGTTTTGAATAGACGAGATCCTTCTTGTGGGTTAGGATTTTCTCTGTTGGGGACACCTGGATTACCTCCAATTATTTATGACATAGTGGAAAATTCACCGGCTGCCGAAAGTGGAAAGGTAAGATAACTAGATTTTTTAAAATAACGATTTTTCTACCTTTAGGTCTAGCTGTCAGCGTAAGACAGCTACATAAATAAAAGAGCTATAAACTTGTTTTAAACATAAAAACTGTTATAACATTTTCTCTTCTAGATCACCGTTTATCGATTAAAGTAGCGTTTTTTAAATGATTTGCAAACCCATCTTCCTAGTAAAACAATTTACTGAAATATAAAACCGTTTAATTGAAGCTAACTGGTTATACCTAAGGAATTAGGTTGTTTATTTATGTGTAAATATAGATTCGTTACTGACCGAGTTGAAACCAAATTTGTAAAATAAAAATACGTAATTAGTAAATCTTTGAATTTGTAGGGTTAATTGCTTCCTTAAAACCTAAATTCAATTTTACTAACTAGGTTTTGCTAAAAGCAATAGGGAAAACTTCTCTTAGTGCATGTCTTCTTTCGGTGACACATGTACAAAAAATGTTTTATTGACAAGTTATGTATAGTGTTAGGTTAAAACCAATTGTCATAAAACAAATATTTATCACTAGTTATGTTATATATCTTGGGTAAGCGATATAAACTATGAAAACAGATAAACTAACATAATAGGTAATTAAGCATAAGTCTGAAGAAAATTAATAAAGAGTATAACTTTAAAAATAAAACTTATGTTATTAAAAAAAATGAAGTCTCTTGTAAAACAGTGGTGGTATATGTTATAACTAGATATAAAAAATAGCCTTTTAGTTATAAGTTGAACTTGAAATTTTGTTTTTCTGACAATATGTTTCAATGTTTGGCTATTTATTGTAATCAGTTTTCTAAATCTTTAATTGTTATAGGTCTTTTGTTGAATTTGATAACATGTGGAAGTAATTAAAATGTATGCAAATAAATTATGCAATATATTTGAGGGTTAAAAAGTACAATATTATCCTCTATACTCTTAATTAAATATTAAGGTTATGCATGTATATTTGCATATAACCTTGTAATACATTAAGAGTACAAAAATCTTCTAAAAAAACCATTGTTGAATTTCTATTGAGATTTAATACATTTGTATTTAAGTTTAGGTATTAAGCTTTAAATTTGTGTTTTACTTGGTTGCTTTGTAATACAGGATAGTTTATTTTGTCAGAACAATTCTTGAATAATGTAGTTTTTTTATTTACTTAAATATGTTGATATAAATAGTAGTAAATTATTATTGTTTACTACTATTATTGTAACTACTTTTAGAAATGTTTAATAATTGTTTTAAAAAGTACCGAAATGTTTTAATATAAATACCAAAAATTTGTTTTTGTTATTATAATTGGTTTCATGAAATAATGTTCCTATTTATCTTTTATTTAAAATTGTTTAAGGAATTAAAAAAAATAATAAGTACCTGTAATTTATTTTACTTTTAATTAGAAAACATATTAAACTTGTCACACTTGGAGAGGTTAGGACAAAATTTTTTAAAAGATAATTTCGAAATTGAAATTCTTTTCAAAATATTTCAAAGCCTATAAATTGAAATTGTATAAAGCACAAGAAAAATACGATTAAAAGTGTAAAATATAAATTAAATAATTCTTTATTATGTGTTTTAAATAGTTTTTTTACATTTATACATAATTCAGAAACAAAAGTAATTGTAATGATAGTAATATGTAAATATATATTTAAATAACAAATTTAATATTCTATATACATACCATATATGGAATTTGTAAACATGGAATTAAATAACAAACAATACATTGAGAATTAAGTAACAGCCAATATTTCAAAACAGTTTTGATTTAAAATAAGGCTAAAGATTAACAACAAAAACATTACATAACAAATAAGTAACAAGAAATTGCCAAATAAAATAAAATTAAAATAAAATAAAATTATTGAAAAACACATTTTATTATATGATGAAATTTTTGAAGCACTTTATATTGTTATGGTTCTATAGAATATTTTCTGTTTGAAGGGATAAGTATATTTAGGGATTTATTCTTTATTCGGGTATAAGAGAAATTTATTTCATCCATTAAACTACTGTAATATTGCATGAAATGTTTGAAAAAACAAAGAAAAATTAATGATTCAAATAACTCAAAAAAAATCAACCAAGACATCTGTAGGTCATCATGTTTGGGGTAGCGAACATCCATCCAGCTAGGTCACCTTGATAGTTTACAACTGTAAGATGGGAATCTTCATCAGTTTAACAAAGTGTTTAGCAGTAAATGTGAAATATTTGTAAAGTGTATGTTGCTTGTTTCCATATAAATATTACTCTTAAAGAATATTATTGACAATTATATTCCGAGGTGCTAAGAACAATATTATTCAAACCATTCAGGTCTTAATCTTTGGAAACTTCATGGATTTCAAGAAAATTGTCATAACTATTATTTGGTAATGAAATTTTGGCAATTACTGTTATTGTAGGCATCATCAATATTGTCAAAAAGAAATTACACCTGGTGATACAAAAAATCCTCAGAAATAAATGAAAAGTACTAAAACTAGGTGCTGACAACAGACATTTTAATAAAAGGATGCACTTTTTCATTCTAACGCTTGTTTGTAAAACTTCATTATTTTATTAGCCCTATCCTAAATGGATAATTTGTAGTTATATTGTAATATACTGCTATCTTTATTATAAAAAAACGCTTATCTTTATGATTTTAAAAAGGTTTTGTATACATATATTGAAACAGAGGTTAAATGTGACTTCTCTAAAACATTTTTATGTTTGGGGTATCAACATAACGTTTTACAATTTTTTGTTCAGGAGATCTTTCTACATCTGGTATAATTTGTTTCCGCAATATCAGTGATGTCTGGAATGCCAATAACTACCAATATTTCAACAAATTTAATTTTTAAATTTTGGTTCTATAAAGCAATTTTTATAATAGTATTTGAAGCTCTCTGGATAGCAAATAATCTCTCCATTTTCCACAAAGAAAACGAGTATACTTCACAAATGATTTCAACAATTCGAGAAACACTATTTTATCTCAGTTGTAGTATATCGGTAGATTTATGCCTCGTACTACTCACCAACTCTTTACATTTCGTCTACATTCCTAAACAGAGGTGTCGAAACCTCTATATGTCACTGATACAAAAACCTTCATCAGAGAAATGAGATTCTGCATTCTGTGAGACATCAGTCTTCTAATTATTCCAGGTCAGAGGGAGATTTATGTGCATACTGTAAATTAACTTATTTTCTCTTTTGTTATATTGGCAGTAATCGTCTTGTTTTGGCTTCAAATAAAGACCATTTGACATCTTTCTTTTAGACATCAGTTACTGTTAAATTTTACCATCAGTGCTTCAGGTAATTCATAATCTCAATAATCTGTAGAAATATATAGTATAATAATTTTAGACAATACCAGTTTGTTGAAAAACAAATAAATAGATAGCTTATACAAGTAAACAAATACATAATTTATTGCTCTTCTAGCATTCTATCGTTGGTTGCAAACAAAAGAGCATTAAAGACATGTATGTGAGTGTTTTATGCCAGTACATATGTAGATGTCTTAAATTCGGTATTACTTATGGCATAATACATTCTTTCTTATGGCAAAATTAGCCTTTGTGGGGCCAATGAAACCAGCTCATTTCAGAGATTATTTAGTAAAAAGGTTATTTGTTTGCTTGCTAAAAGAATACAGTGTACAAACATCAAATGATGTAGACATCTTGTATTCACCATCTTGTTTCTCATTTCATCCAATAGTTCAGTGTTATGATTGGTCCACTAGTTTGTTGAAATTCTATTCTTTCCAGTATTTTTTCCTGATCTTAGCAACTTTGAAATATGGTATTTGGTTGTGAATAATGAAAGTTTGTGCAAACTTTTTAAAATGTCCCCTAGCACTACTTCCCATGTCATATGCTCATAGGAGTAAAGAAAACTGTGGAGGGAGACTTTCTTTTCGTCATCTTAAAGTTCTATGAATGGTGAGTGAAGTTGTGAGGCAGTTTGGAGAAGTAGAACAAATCTTTAATTAATTGACAGATTGCTTTGATTAGTTTTGAGGGCTGATGAAACTAAGACAGGCTACTGTAATATCTTCTTGCTTATTGGTGGTAAAGCATTGAAAAATGGTCATGGAATTTCCATTGTTTTCTCTGAGGAACTGCATGTGATAACTTTCAGCATGTACTGGCATATTCGATAGCCACCAAAATATAATTACTGATTGAATGAACTGTGCCACAGGAGTTTGAACCAGCATTAAAGTAAAATGGAAAGTTTTGAAGATCTGATGTTAGTTTGAGAATTCAGGGTTTCCCTACAAGATTGTTGGGGTGTGGAAGACGTGCCTGGGAAGTAATTTTTTTGAAGGGTTTGGGATTGTTCATAAGGGTTGACATCTTTATTCGAAAGGACTAAAGATGCAGTGGAGGCTTTCTTCGTTGTCTGGCTGAATAGAGGAGACTGCATTTATGGAAAGAGTACAAGAGGACTCTTGAGCACTGATCGTTTTACCCTCCAAGTTTGAGCTGCAAGCCGGAGGCTCTACAAATATTATGGATGTTTTTATTAAGCAATCACTATAGTCCCATTAAATGGATATACCATATTTTTTGCTGAAAAAATAAATTAAAATCAGTTATTGTAAAACTGAAACAGCGAAATTGAAAATTATATCTTGAATAACAATTGTATCTTGAAGTATACCTTAACACCATGACACCGACAGTAAATATAATAGATCATCATACAGTTATGTTACCTCTAGTTCTAATAGTATTCTGTGAGCCATGTAGACTTTTTTAAATGTTGGATTTCACGGATATTAAACCTAGGTTAAGTTACTAGTTTTTGCTGCCCTAGTACTAGAGATGTCCGATCGTTCAGTTTTGATTAAGTTTGCGTATATCAAAAGACTTAGGTGTAGAATCAGATTTTCAGATCTACTGTTTTATGTTTCAGTATAACTTAAATATATTTTTTGAAAGCCTATTAGATTTTTTTAAATATCAGCTATTTCTATTAATTTATAAACCAATTGATTGTTTTTTGATAAAAATGCAAATTTTGTAAAAAAATTCTTCAGTCTTGAAGACAACAATATGGAAATACTAGGTAACCATACTTGATATTTATGTAGAGTCTACTAGACTTTGTTAACAGCTAGCAAACACCAATTATTGAATCCATGGGAGAGATTGATAACAGAGTTCTGAATATTTAATTTTTGCATAATCTTAAAAATAAAATATGTAACATTAGGTATTTCTGACAACATATTTACATTTTATTTGAATTTTGGTAGGAGCCTGGAAAATTGAGAAAATTAGTGCAACATTATTAAGTTGAAAGTAGGAGCTGTCTGCTTAGCTATTTTAAAATGTTATTTCCAGGATTTAATAAGAACACTGAAGAATCTTGTGAAAATTACAAAGCTTTTCTTGTCTTTTCTCTTACCAAGCATCGATAAAATGGTATAAAACTGTTTTTAGTCAAATATTGCTTCAAAGAATTGTTTTTGAGGAGCGAGTTTTAAAGTGATTAACCAATAAGGTTATGAAAGACAAGTGAGGATGTGAATGTAGATTGAGGATCGTGGTATAACGTTAAGAACCTACTATGTGGAGGTCATTAAGTGGTGTCTACCCCTTATTAGTCTATATGTCTGTTAAGGATAGTAAAAATAGGTATAATAGTACCAAGAATTCGAATATATGTATAAAAAGTAGTTTTTTCTTTTACTAGCTTCCTTTTACTATTTATTTTCAATAATTCTATTAAGAAAATATTTCTAATCAAAACTCTGTCTGTACTTTGTATTGTTTTATAGTATTCTAAACTTTACAAATTCTTCAACATTTAAGTAAATTGTAAATAAGTTTAAAATAACTTTAAAAAACTAAAATAAAACGTATTGTGTCAAGGCTTTACTCTGAAATAAAGTAAATGCAGTATCTTATGACCTAAATTTTAATTAATATGTACAATTTGTCATAATTAATTTTATCACAAAAGGTTAGACAGTAAATGATTACTATACCGAACCTACAATGAAAAAATGTCTGATAAATGATAACAGACCTGCTGAGAAAGAAAAGGTTTAAATAAATTTTGTTCAATGGTTAAGTTGAATAAATGTCAAAAGTCAAGAAAGTCCTAAATATTATTATACTGGTTTTATATATTTATATATATATATATATATATATATATATATATATATATATATATATATTGGTACAGTTGAGGGTTTTAAGATATTAATACATTCAATTTGAATTCAAATAAAAACTGAAATTAATATGGATTTATATTAAAACATTTCATACATTAACTCCTTGCCAAGTACAGATTAACATTCTTAAAATTAGAAATGAATCTTAAATATAGTTTAATTATGTGTGTGTGTCTGTCTGTATACATGTGTGAGGTTTGTTTGTTTGTTTGTGTGTGTGTGTGTGTAACTTAAAATAATATCAAGCAAAACTTTTAAGTAAGAAAAAGATTTTTGTTCATTTCTCTTTGATCCCAGTAGAGACGAGGTCGCAGGTCTGCTTCAGTTATTGTCTCTGCCACAATAGTAAAAAGAACAGGATTTTATTCTGTGACTTTCCATATTCTTTCTTTCAGAAGAGTGTTGCATGTAGATATCTTACCCTGTATGGTTGAATTGCACTGTCAATGTAACTCATGTATCAGATTTTATATTCTTACTTTAATATTATTTATATTCATAATGCATTATATTTTAATCATTCTCAAGTGTAACCTTTTAGCTTAAACACCCACACTCGCTCAGACACACACACGTAAAATGTACAGTGGATAAAGAGTAGAGATTCAAATAATATTTTTTAAAACTATTCAGTCCTCTTTAAAATTGAATAGACCTATGTTTGACAACCACAGATTGCTATAAAGTCATTACTAGGGTTAGATTGTTGGACATCAGTCATGAAGAAATATCCTATTATCAAGTTTTTAAGTGGGATGTTTGAAGCAATCTTAATTTAAAGTTTATTTTTCCAGTAATCAGTTGTAGTGCTGGGCTGCTCAGATGATGTAGAATAAACTGAATTTTGGACTTTTATTTAAATTTTTTTTGCAGCAGTTTTTGTATTTTTTCGTCTAATAAGCGGTAGGCCTACTAGAAAAAGATATTTGGTCTAATGACCTGTTTCAGAAAGATGTTTGTTTTTAAATACTAGATATGTACAACATGCTAAGACTTGGCTTCTAAGTCATTAATATTTAACTTAAAAAAAAAAGATTAAACGAATTTTAAATATGCTTTTAATAAATTGCTTCTACTTGTTGATAAATTTCCTAATTGTCTTGTCTCATGCAGTGAGTCATCTCTTATAAGAAATAACATGTAGGCCAATTGGTTAAGCTAATTCTAATAATAATACATTGTTCTAATTGCAATGGTTTAAAACAATTACCTTAAGTGAGATAAGAACACCTAAATATTAATGTAAATAAAACCATTTATAATCGAGTAATTCTGTAAGTTAATATAGTCCAGAAATTGAGTAGGCTACTGCACTCAGTACAGTCCAGTAATTGAGCATTGTACTCGTATTTTATACATTAATGTAATTTACTCAGAACTGGATATTTACACAGTATTGTATATTTACTCAGTGCTATATATTTACCCAGTATCTTAATATTTTAGTTAAATTTAAAACAAATGTAATATTCTGGTGGTCGCTGTTTTCACCTTCAAATTCCATATGAAATGCATTTAATTACATGTAAATTTATGTTGTCCCATCACACCCACCTTAAAAATTGTTCAAAATAGGTGGAACTCAATTTGTTTACTTGTAATTTTTTCTTCTGTTATAATCACTGAGTCTAAGTTGAAATAATAATAAAATTTAATTTTATAGAAATTAATTAAATTTAATGAACTAATGTTACTTTTATATGGGAGTTCAACTTTTCACAAAATGGGCAAGGTATGCATTATAGTTATTTTATTCCATTGGTCTTAAAATAAGTGATAACATGTGATTTCATAAAACAGCTGATTTTGTTATAGGTTATATGATAGAACAGCATAGGTTGTTACTTTACTTATATTAATTATTTAATAAAAAGTAACTACAATACAGTTTTTGTTTGTTGACTCAAGTGGGAATTGACTTAAATTTTTGTTTTTGACTATACAGTATTACTTTATAAATTATTTCTGCTTTGAAATTTATTTGATTTTGTTGTCTTTATTTTTCATTTTTTGGCGTAGTTTCAGGGATTTTATAAATTGTGTTTGTTTTATGTATTAAATATGTATACTTGTTTGTAGTCGGGAAATATAGGTAATACGAACATTCCACTTGGGTTTTATTTTCCAAGACTATTGGTATCTATACTTGAATGTTTTTTAAAAAAACTAATAACGCAATGAACTTATAATTAAATTTTTAAAAAACTTACCAAGACAAAATATTTTCGATCAAAAGAAAATATTTATTTATCAGTGTTTCAAAAAGATCTGAAAATGATTTCGGTTTGAAATGGAGACGAGAGCAATGACTTAACGCTAATTAAATAGGCTGTTTCAATTTTTACTGTGTGTATAATTGTTTTCGTAATCAACCAAATACAGGCGTAAATTCATGAAATAAAAATATTTGTCATTCCAAAGATGCTAATTTTATTCATAGTTTATTTCCTTCTCACTGCGAATTGCGCGTCCGTTGTGTTGACAAGCAAGCTTAGCAGTCTTGTTATGGATCACGGCACATTTAACAGCCGAATGCTTTGGGAATAGGTTCAATATGGAAATGAGGTTATTTCTTACTAATTGCCGTTTCTACGCTCTCATTAATCCTTTTTGCGATGGCTAATTGTCGGTAGTAGAGTGCCCGGTGGAAAGATAGACACTTACACCTAGTACAGTGCGTGAGGTTTAACGGTGTCCATCTTTCTGCTCTAGCATTTGACTACTACCCTACCTGAAAACAATATACAATACATATATCGTCTCTTTCGTAATCGCATTATTTCTTTGCAGAAGCAGAGCAACGCATTTAAAGATCATGTGTACATCAAACTATTACAGTATTATCATTTAGATAATTAGAGCTGTTTACACTTTAAACACGACACTGATTTTTTTCTGAAGTTTTGGGTTTTGACCCCGCACTGCAGCCAAGTCCACCCTAGCGATATCAAGGTCAGAGACACGTTTAAACCCCACGCACTGTACAGACATGCACAGATGTGTCCAGTCAAAGGCGTATGTTACCCCCTCCCCTTATTGTTATGTATTAAGGCAATATATTTAACAAGTATTTATATTTAGTAAAAAGATTTCTATCAAACAGAGACAAATTTAACATTGAAAATTCTCTGCTCAACGTTTCGACATCTAAAAAATGCCCTCTTTAGGTGCGTTTATTTAACAAAATTACAATGATAAAAACCAATGAAGTTCACAATAAATATTCATCTTTCAAAAAGGCAGGCAGTGGTTAACGTGTTCCTATAATTTATTTATGTATGTAATGATTAATCTATCAATACATATTTAGAATAAATAAAGTTTACCTAGAAGTCGTGTGTAAACAATGACGTATGTAAAATAATTGCAGTATTAGCTATAGAGGGAATATCCTTTTATTAAGATTAATATTTATTGAAAATGTATAAATTTAATTATTGATTTTTTGTAATTTTCATGAAGAGGACATTGTTTAGATGTCGAAACGTTGTGCAATGAATTTTCAAAGTTAAATTTATCTGCGATTTTATCGAAACCTTTCTACTAATCATTAGATCTAATTATAACGCTGTGAAATATTCTACTAGTATTTAAAATTATTTTGATATTGCATTAGGATTTTGACATTGAGGATATTCATTATTTCTGTAATTGAATGGTTTATCTTATTTTATACGGATTATTTGGAAGTCAGGAAATGACGTCATTTGTGAATACTGCAGACATTTCCTGTTATTTCCGGAATTAAACCTTTCCAACGATGCTGCTCATTATCGTCCTTGAACTTGGGTGAATATCTTAACCCATCTATTTTTAGGGTAAACATTTTCTGTTTTTTACTTCACGTTAGTATTCAACGATTATTGCTCCTCCTTTTTCTCCGATTGTAGGCTTTATCTTTCAGAGGATGATCTCCTAATTTGCTGTTAAGCTTTAAACGCTAAACAGTTACATGGAATATTAGTTAATGTTATGTCAACAAATCATCTTGTTAGATTCCATTGTGACTGGATAAAAATTCGGTATTCAGCTCAACAACGCTAAACAATAAAATGGAATATTATTTAATGTTATGTTAACAAATTATCTTGTTAGATTCCATTGTGACTGGATAAAAATTCGGTATTCAGCTCAACAACGCTAAACAATAAAATGGAATATTATTTAATGTTATGTCAACAAATTATCTTGTTAGATTCCATTGTGACCGGATAAATATTCAGTATTCAGCTAAACAACGCTAAACAATTATACAGAATATTATAATTATTTTCGGAATCTTGTTGCTGTTCATGACGAGCTGGTTGTTAATTCTTATTACACTTTTGCTATTACTTGCGACCAGACCTTTTGTTAACTAAAAGTTGTTAAATTGTTAACCTACACTTGGAGGAAACGTTTTCGTCTTACGACTTCTTCAGCCTCGTATTTTTGCCGCTAGGAATGCTGCGGTTCTGCTTTCTCGGTACCATTATTTTGAAAGTTATAAGTGATGTGATCGAAGAGTATCTGAGGTCTCTGCCGTGTTTGTTCATTTAAAATGTCATTTTTATGTGTGTTGCTATGTTTATATATTTCATATTGTTGTAGTGTGTTTAATTTATGGCCTTTGTTGCATGTGTGGAGGATGTTCATGTTATTTTCCGTACTTTTGCATGAATGTTTAGTGTTCATGAGGTGATTTGCGAAGGTGGATTCAATAGTAGTGTGCAGTGCGCTTTTGTGTTCTTTATATCTTTCGGCGAAAGATCTGCCTGTTTGTCAAATATAGAACTTATTGCAGTTGTTGGATTTTAGTTGGATTACTCCTGGGTTATTGTATGTGTTGGTATTGTTATTAATGCTGTGTCTGATAGCCGTTCGGCATTTTTTTGTTGTTCTGTAAGCTATATTCTATCCTGCTTTTTTGAATTGGTGTGCTATTTTACCAATACCACGAAGGTGAATCCACCTTCGCAAATCACCTCATGGACACTAAACACTCATGCAAAAGTAGTTCACCTTCGGCAAAAATAAGAAGCTGAAGAAGTCGTAAGACGAAAACGTTTCCTCCAAGTGTAAGTTAACAATTTAACAACTTTTAGTTAACAAAAAGTCTGGTCGCAAGTAATAGCAAAAGTGTAATAAGTAGGCCTAATAATTATTTTATTTGAACAATTTGGTATTCATCCTGTTAGCTTCCATTGCGCCTGGATGATTGGAAAGTTTGCAGTTTTATCTGTGACAGTTTATCTAACGCTGCCTTTTGTGTTAGAAATCGTCCCGTATAAATTGCAAGACTTTTTAAAACCCGTGTCATGCAGTTTTGTTCTGTCCTTCCACAGTATTCACAAACACAATTAAACGTTTATAGTTATCTAGAAGAAAGCATTTATGGATTCCACTTAGCCACCTTATAGAGCCGCGTGAAAGTTTGGCCTTTCCTTTTCCGGATGCAAACTTTCCCCGTCCTAACCTTGCCTTATATACCCAGATCTTATTCACTGCTTAGCCGCAACTTGTTCGCCTCTTTATTGCTATTGTTGCTGAGTAGCGTATGCAGAGGCTATTACACAATGTGCTAGTCCTACAGTTTCGACATCTCACGACGATATGAACAGTTTTGTTTTAAGAAAGCCTATTAGTGTAGAAAGAAAAATTTATGTAATCAAATTTTATGTTTGGCTTAGTTGAACAGTAATAAGATTTAATCTGAAAATCGATATAGAATTACTGTATATTATATTTGTCCAAGAACTTCTTAATAAAAACGTTACCTTAATAAACAAGTCGAAAGTCAAACAAGAAATATCATAATTAAAGAATAAAAATATGGTACAACTCACAAATATACAAATTTTTATTTCAAACGCGTTTCAACGACTAATTTGTCGTCATCCTCAGTGAAAATACACAAATGAAATTAACTAATATATATATATATTAAACATAACCTATAAAGTTTTAGCAAAAGTAAAAACAAAAGTGAAAATCTAAAAACAAAAGTTTTACTTTTGCTAAAACTTTATAGGTTATGTTTAATATATATATATTTTTTAGTTAATTTCATTTGTGTATTTTCACTGAGGATGACGACAAATTAGTCGTTGAAACGCTTTTGAAATAAAAAATTGTATATTTGTGAGTTGTACCATATTTTTATTCTTTAATTATAACTTTCACTCACTCACAAGCCAGCTCGAACATTATTTATAAGAAATATCTTGTTAAAAAACATTGTATTAAAAGCAATACCATGGTCCCATGACGACTTTAAGTAAACATGTGATATATGGCACAGTACGTTAAGGAGAGCGAAATATAGGAGGATCATGTAACTACTGTCACCGGCACACGAGAAGAGCCAGGGGCTGCCAAAGGCAGGTAAAAACAATAAGGTCATTCCCAAATACATTTTCTAACGAAAAACGTCAGATTTACAGAAAATTACAATGCAGAGACGGGACCATATATAAAATTTATTTTTTTACACCCTTTCTTAATAAAATCGATCCTTTTACCTATTTGTGAATACTTATATATTACTAAAATATTAATTACTAAAAAACTACCGTACCGTTAAGGGTATGTTTGTAAGTCAGGAATGCATCGTCAGCGCATGCGCAGAACTGAAAACCGAGCGTGACTCATTTCTACTCCAGGGCTCTTCTCGTGTTACGAGAGTACTTCCTAGAAAACAGGAGGTTCTAGTTACGATGACAGTTGTTTGCCGTTCAACGTTTAGTTGGTAGTAAGAGCCTACCTGGAATATAGTTTCACTACGCTACTATGCAAATTGAAAATATCTCTTATCCGAGATAAATATATCTTCTCCTAGATACAGTTGCTCTATAAGTAATTTATATTGTATTATAAAGTACTTTAAAAAAATGTTATAGTGAATCAAGCTGGAAACGTTTCTGCTTGTGAAAATATTATTAAACCTTTTAATTTTTTGGTTATATTCAAGTTTAGATTTAGAAATAGAATTTAACGTGTCAGAGACTTTCTGTGCTACTACGCGAACTAAAAATATCTCTTTTCCAGATAAGGCTGGGGCTCCAATTGCGTAGTCTATCGCGACAGTTGGGTGACTCCATAGGCAACAGAATACCACAATATGCAGTGTTGTAGCGCGTTGCCTGGCTACGAACAACCTGTAGGCGGCAGAGGGTAACTCGAAAATAGAACAGGTTCCATTTTCTCGCGACACTTGACTGCAGCGCGCAGTAAAGGGTTGTCGCTAGTGGAGTCACCTCAGTTTGTTCACTGTTATCCCATTCTTCAGTCTTACCCACCACACTTTGTAGCGCGATAAGTAATGGCAAGTGGTGTCCCAGCCTAAAGTTGTCTCTCCAACCATACAGTTAATTTATAAGCTTTTTACATTACATTAAAAAAACACAATAATATTAAAAACAATAAATAATTGAAAATAGTTATAATAGAAAATATTAAGTTGAATTAAGCTGAAAACGTTTTTGCCTGTGAAAATAGTTTTAATAGTTGGGTTACATTTAAGTCTAGATTTAAATACAACTTAAACCTTAGTTTAGGGTTACAGAGATTTTTTGCACTACTACTCGAACTAAAAATATCTTCTCGAGATTAAGATATGCTCCCATACAGTTACTGTATAAGTAATTCATATTATAAATATTTTTCTTCATATTGTAAGATTCTTCTGTTGGAGATACACGTTTGATCGATTAGGATAAGATGTAACCAAATGAGAGGTAGTACTGCCAAAACGCCAGCCGGTGTACCGCCTACTTCTATAAATATAATTCTAATTTAAATCCATTATGGTATCACAATTTTACGTTCGATGTATTTGTTATCTAAGATCAATTAACTTTCCATAATTGGTTAAAACGCATCGAATTAATATTTCGAAGAATTTCAGATAATATTTAAAGGACGAGATTTGTGTTGTAATTTAATTAAGATTATTATCTGTTTCATCTCCATGACCTTGAAAATTTAAAACATACGATTGTAATTATATATACGTTTAAAGAACGTGGATTGGAAAAGTATTCACAACGAGCAGTTTCTTAAATTATTAAGAACTCTAAATTAGAACCGCCGAGTTCACAGGCGATTCCGTTAGCCTTGCTCGTCAGTTCAATAATATATTATCGATTCGCTTACTAATAACCGTTACGGGTATATTTTAAACGAACAAAAAAACAAATCCTATGTTCCAATTTGAAGCAGACACATCACCTGTAAAGCCAAAGTAAACATTATTGTAGGGGATTATTGAGCGAAAACGTTTTTGGGGTAAAACCTACGATTCTCCTCAAACTGTATTTCGAATTCAGACGTTCGGGAGAGATCGGGGATGTTCGGATATTGAGCCTGCACCGAACGCAGAGTTATAATTAAGTACTACAATTAATTCTCTTATTAGTCATAATTAGCTTTAGGTAGCTATTTGTGACACACGCACACACACACACACTGTATTTACATATTATATCACCATAATTTTGATACAAGAAATATTACTTTGATATTCCAGCCATTAAATTTAATGATTCTAATTACTCTGGTAATAATGCACGAGTAAATTGTGGTCCTTAATTGTAATCTGTGATTTGTAATTACAAATTCTTCGGAATACATGAAATACTGTTCAGTAGCAAAAATGTATGAACAGTAAATATAACCATAAGTAAATGTACCATGTGAAGAAACTATACAATCAGTTTGGGAATAGTATGATTTTTGTTAATATATATATATATATATATATATATATATATATATATATATATATTATAATTAGTAAATATTCTTGTATTTGAATAACTTATGTTGTTTTAATATATATATATATATATATATATATATATATATATATATATATATATATATATATATATATATATATATAGTTCAAAATTTCAATCGTTAATAAAATATGTATTTATTCATCCATTCGAGATCAAATACATATTTTTAAACTTATAGTGGATGACAGTTTTAATTCATTTTTTCAAATATTTATTAAATACTTAAATTTTACAAAATTGGGGTTGTAGTTAGGATTCAAACTGAGTATCTTCATGTTTGAAAGCCTGCGCTTGTTGGCACTGAGCCAATTTTCCATAGCTAGAAATGAACGTCTCAAAGATCTATATGAAAAACCTCCATTGTATAACCTTAAATTGTTGCCATGGTTACTACTCATCATAAATAATGTTCTAGGATTATAAATGAATTAAAGAATAAAATAAACAGAGATAAAGTAGATTAGCGTTATCAAACCTTGCTTCACAAACAGACAATGCGAAAGGAAAGCGAAAAGAAGGTACACACAATGCAAGCGACAAAAAAAGAAAGGGTATAAATAGTAACAAAACAAAACTAATAGTCCAACACCATACATAGAAAGGAAATGGAAAATTACAAAGAAATAAGTCTTCTATTAACACTTAATATTGTTATTCTGACATGAATATACGTATTTATATTAATTGTAATTATAAATAAATAAAAACTAAAATAAAATGTTTCTTGTTGATTGAAGTAGGAATTGACTTTGAAAAATTTGTATATTTTTTGTTATTCATTCACTCAAGTTGAAATAAATTGTTTTAAACTCGTGTATGCTACTGGATACAGTTTAAATAAAAATATAATTTATTAAATTTAATAAATTTATTTTAATAAAATATTTCTCTTTCTATTTTGCCACGTAATATTGTGATTCTGTTATATGTAGGCTATGTAGATATTTAAATTAATTATAATTGTTTAATAGAAAGTATTCAAATAATTTTTTTTATTTAAGTAGGAATTGACGTAACAATGTTTATAAAAATATGTTTTTGGCTATTTTCTTTAAAAAAAATTGATCAAAGAACTTGGATCAAATTTTGTGTAGAAATGGAACTAACTGCTCCAAACACTTGAAATATTTACAGTGGCATCGGTGAGTCTATTCTGAATAAAAAAATGTTTATAAACTTACATCCTCTTCCAAGATGCCGGAGAAAATTCGCTCTGCAACGTCAACAACAGTTGTAAGCGTTGAAGTAGTGAAGGAAAAGGTTTTGAGAAATCATCGAAGAAAAGTTGCTGGAGATATTGGCATCGGTTGGCTTGTGCCATGCAATTGTGGGGAAACAATTCATGGCTTTAGTACCACGATAATGCACCCTCTCGCCCAACGTTGCTTGGGAGAGATTTGTTGGCCTAGCCGCCACATCACCGGATTAGGCCTCTCCAATTTTTCCTATTTCCAATATTTCTACACAAAATTTAATGCGAATTCTTTGATAATTTTCTTTACAGCAGAAAATAGCCGAGCACACCAATACATGTCTAACTTTTTTGTATCTGTCAAAAACAAACGAAATATGCTCTGTTGAAGCTGAAAACAAATGTTTGGTATATATGTACCTACACACAAAAACATTTCCTTGAGTGCGAGATTTGAAAAGTCGTTTAACGTTTTGAACACACCTCGGATATTAAACTAGCGTTATTTAGGTTTCGTCTTGCCGAATCTTTGTTTGAAGTTCGTCACTAATATTTATACAAAACGAAAATGCATGCAAAGTTGTGTAGGTTAGTATTGTAATCAATAAGCGCATATGCGAGCTAGGCTGAAATTTATACTGCAGTAGGCCTATTCGTGAACACTGCATCGGGGCAGGTGGGCGACACCACGAATGTTTCAAACTAATTTTACTAACATTGTATGAGGTGTGCCATGCAAAGATGCGGAATGTGATCGATGTTCGGTTTACCCAAGACAGACGGGGCTCAACAGTTATGGCGTGTTCTGAACAGTCGTAGATTATATCAAAAGTAACTCCAACCATGCCTTCTCAAATCCTATTTCCGGTTTGTCGTTACACTCTCTCCTTCTCCCCTTGTCTTCTATCTTGCTTGCATGATGCTGTACTGAGACCAATGTTTCTTCGCTTTCGATTTATTCGTTCAAAATGGCAACGCTGTACAAAACATAACACAAGTAACATAAGAAAAATTATCTTAAGGTAACAATGCATAATAAAATATTTACTAGTTCGCTTTAGTGCCACTAATCTGCCGCAGCGCACAGGAATTTGTATTCTTACAGTTCTTCAGCATAACTTTAAACTTACCAACGGATCCTATATATTTTTAATTAATCACTTGAACAATAGTTCATGTCTATCCGTACTTTAAATTTAGTAAATTTGTTAAAACTTACTGAGACAGAACGTTTTCGATCGCTATGTAGCGATCTTCATTAGTGTATTCTGCTTGGAAGGGTCAAGCGGTGACGGTTTTAAAGGCAATGTTTTCGATAGTATCAAAGAGTATGTGTGATTTGTATTGTGTTTGATCGTTTAATGTGTTTGTACTTTGTGTTTTTGTTGTCTGTAAATTTGATATTGTTCTAGTGTGTTTAGATGTTCTTTTTTGTTGATGTGTAGGATTTCTAGGTTATGGTAAATGTCTGTGTATTTGTGTCCTGTTTCTTTTGTGATTGTAAAATATTGAGTTGGTGTTCTGTTTGTTTTCCTTGACTCTTTGTTTAAAGCTGCGACCTGTTTGTCCAATGTAGAATTTGTTACATTCGTCACAGTTTGGTTTATATATTTTTATCTTTCATTGATATAAACCTTCTTGTCTAATAAATTATATTACTGTACTTGTTTTTAGTGTTATTATATGATTAACAAGTAACATAAACAGAAAATTTTTAAAAGTCAATTCCTACTGAGGTCAACAAATAAAAATTTTATTTCAGTTACTTTTTATTTTATAATTACAATTAATATGAATATGTATATACATATGACATAATCACAATATTAAGTGCCAAGATAGAAAGTGAATTTCCTTACAGTTTTCCATCTTCC
This sequence comes from Prosapia bicincta, assembly GCA_036971475.1. Classification (NCBI taxonomy): domain Eukaryota; kingdom Metazoa; phylum Arthropoda; class Insecta; order Hemiptera; family Cercopidae; genus Prosapia; species Prosapia bicincta. The sequence goes on from JBAIZL010000001.1 coordinate 328,607,167, forward strand.
TTTCTATACAGTATGCGGTATTGGACTATTATTTTTGTTTATTACTATATATATTCACTTTCCTATTTTTTCGTTTTTAATTTATGAAGCTGACGGTAGTCTAAAATATCTCATTTAATTCATCTCTTGTAATGTTTCATTATTGCAAGAAATATTTCTTTTATAATTTCATATTTATCTTTAATTAATAAATTTCTAGCTATGGGAAAGTAGATTCAGGGCCAGAGTGCTGGATTTCATTCAGTTTGAATCCGACTAAAACATCAACTCCATTTAATTTAATTAATGTATAAATATTTGAAAAAGCTGTATCAACACCAAGTGTCATCCACTACAGGTAAAAAAAATGTTAAACCTGTTGAAAAGAAGGTTAGGGACACAAGTAGACATTTGACAGACTTCTGGGGTTTTCATATGTTGAAGTACAAAAACGTTATCAACTAGGCCTCTTTAGATGTTGTAAAGTTCATTGTTTTATCATAATTTGTCACAGCCTTTTGATAAGTCACGGACGAGTTGCCAGCATTGTAAGCACAATTTAATATCACATGCTATTATTTCAGAGTCGTCTAGGTTTGTAATTATCATTGAAATGATTCACCTTAACGTGGATGGGCTGGTGAAGGAAAATAATGGAAAATAGAATAGGAAATCTGTATTTAAAGCCTCTGTGTTTAATAGTAAGCACATTAAATAAATTATTTTAAAACTTCTTCTATTAGTTCACACTCTCTTCAGAGTACCTCGTATTCGAATATTCAGTCGTTAATATTATACTTTTTATTCATCCACTCAAGTTCAAATACATTTTTTAAAATTAGTAGTGGATGATAATACACTACTAATTGATTGATGTTAATACAGTTTTTTCAAATATTTATTCATTAATTAAATTTGATGAATTATTTTAGTTTTATAAAGAGGAAAAACTTTTCACAAAAGAGGCAAGGTATGCAATATATTTATTTCGTCCCATTTTGTTTAAAATAAGTGATAACATATTATTTAAAAAAAAGCTGATTTTATGTTATAGGTGTTGTGGTAGAACAGCTGTTTTAACACTTACGTTATGTTACTTTATTTATATTAATTGTAATTATTTAATTAAAAGTAACAAAAATAAATATTTTCTTCGTTGACACAAGTAGGAATCGACTTTTTGGTTTTATTACTTGTATCTTGTTGATGTAACAGTTCTGCACAAAAAAGGTTACGTAAATATTTGTTACTTGTTTAGGCAGACTACTGGAACTTAAGGGATCATTTTATATTTGTACAGATTTCCTAAAACTATGAATTGGAACTGGGGAAATTCGTGGCGTTTATATTAGAAAATGATAATTTTTTATATTGTAAGTAATATTTTAAAATTAGCCGCCATTCAGAAACATTCGAAAACGTTTTCTGTTGTTTTCTTTCTTATAGTTTAGTTTATTTTAGTTGTATTAATACAACATAATGTATTTATGTTTGTTTATTTTCCCCGTCGCTTGTGTTTTTCTCAATTACTGTACATTATTTATCTTTATTGCTAACGTCTTCGTCTATATGTGGTTGGTGTTTGTTTATATATAGTAGCTCATTATTAGACTACGGAATAGCTTAAGTTAGCGTTAATGTGTCTTCAAGTGTCACTGTTCTAAAATCTTTGAGTTTTCCGATTTGATTGTTCTTTGGTGTAGTGATTTTTTTGTAGTTCACAACAATAATCTAATCTACATTTAAACAGTGTTGCCAAGTCAGATTTTCTTAACTATGAACTTATAGCTAATTTTAAATGATTTTGGGTTTTTATATTTTGATTATTTTCTTACGTGTCCAAACATTGTGGTTACTGTTTTTTTGTTGTTGTTTTTAATTATGGTTGAACTATTTACATATTTATTGCTACAATATAAAACACCGCTTTCATCTACATTAACACTGTATGGATAGTAAAATTATTTTAGTTGGTTAATGCAGTTGAAATATTAAGGAAGAGTAAAACATAATTCTGTATTGTTTTTGGAAAACTTCGAGAACATGTAAATGCATTTCCCGTTTGCACTCAACCGTAACATTGAACACACTAACAATTCCTGACACAAAGGTTATTAATTAAAATAAGTAATATAAATTTTGTAAAATTTATATAAACATTTTTTAAAATCAATTACTACTTGGGTCAATAAAGAAATTTTTGTATGTTAGTTACTTTATATTAAATAATAATAATTATTATTAGAAACTCGGAAGGCTCTTATCGGCGTAGAACACTTAGCTACAGTTTTTTTTATCTCTTCTCATACCTACCACAGGGTTTGGTTAGAGCATACCTACCGCTCTACAGAATCCAATTTATTAAATAATTACAATTTTTATAAATAAAGTAACATAGCCTTATGCGTTAAAACAGCTATTCTATCAAATGACCTATAACATAAAATCAGCTGTTTTATGAAATCATATGTTATCACTTATTTTAAGCTAAATGGGATGAAATAGCTATTGCATCCCTTGCCCCTCTTGTGAAAGAGTTTTCTCACATATAAAACTAAAATTAATTCATTATTAAATTTAATTAATGAATGAATATTTCAAAAAACTTTATTAATATCAAGTGTCATTCACTACAATTTTTAATGAAATGTATTTAAACTTGACTGGATGAATAAAATCAATTTTATTAATGATTGAAATTTTGAACAAGATATATATATATATATATATATATATATATATATATATATATATATATATATATACATATAAGGAGAATGTAAACTAATATAATGAATTAAATAATGATTGTGACAAGATTAAAGTAAAAATTTAAAAAATTAATTAATAAATGTAAATACTTTTTATTAGAAATATATGAATTTATAGAGAATAAAATCCCACAAGTAGTGTGCTTGAAGCCAATCTGGTTTTTAAACTTTGTATTTATGTTTGAATCGGTAGAGGTTTAGAAAGAATGTTAATTGGAGTAAATCGGAAACAAAATCACTCAACTAGGAGGAAAATAGGATAAAACGCATTAGCAGAGTCTGACTGTGCGGAGCATAGATCGATTACTAGGCAACCCGTAACTCTTCAAGTGGGTAGAAAACCAGGTTATTAATCATACCGCAACATGGCAACGCCGCAGGACGAGGCATCTACGGCACTTCTGCTTTAAAAGCTAGTCCCGATTGTTTTTGTTGTTTTAGCGCAATTTAGAAATCGGGCAGTAAAATAATGCAACAAATTAATAAGCTGTTTACTACTTATTTTCAAAGTTAAACGTAAGGGGCATTTCGCCTAATAGTTATGTAGAAGGTTAGAAGGTGCTCAGCGTTTTATTTAACTGATGTATTTCGTGATAAGCATTATTGCATACCTTGCCCCTTTTGTGAAAGTTTTTTGTCCCATATAACTAAATTTAATTCCTTGAATTTAATTAAGTAATTAATATTTGAAAAAAACTGTACAAGCATCAAGTATCATTTAATAAAATATAAACAAATGTATTTGAATTTGAGTGGTTCAATAAAGTATTTTATTTACGATTGAAAATTTGAACAAGATATAAATTTAAACAAATATAAAGAGCGTGTGTAATAATGGAATGAATTGAAATTGAACACGTTTTAGGGAAATCTGTTCAATTTTGTATAGTTAAAAAAAACATGTGAAATTCTTTACATAATCATCTTTGCTACCGTTAGTAATATTGATATAGATCTGACTACATTATCAAAGCTTTAAACTATACTCTTACATTATCAAAGCCTTAAACTATACTCTTACATTATCAAAGCTTTAAACTATACTGTTATATTATCAAAGCCTTAAACTATACTCTTACATTATCAAAGCTTTAAACTATACTCTTACATTATCAAAGCCTTAAACTGTACTCTTACATTATCAAAGCTTTAAACTATACTCTTACATTATCAAAGCCTTAAACTATACTCTTACATTATCAAAGCTTTAAACTATACTGCTATATTATCAAAGCCTTAAACTATACTCTTACATTATCAAAGCTTTAAACTATACTCTTACATTATCAAAGCCTTGAACTATACTCTTACATTATCAAAGCTTTAAACTATACTCTTACATTATCAAATCTTTAAACTATACTCTTACATTATCAAAGCCTTAAACTGTATTCTTACATTATCAAAGCCTTGAACTATACTCTTACATTATCAAAGCTTTAAACTATACTCTTACATTATCAAAGCTTTAAACTATACTCTTACATTATCAAAGCCTTAAACTATACTCTTACATTATCAAAGCTTTAAACTATACTGCTATGTTATCAAAGCCTTAAACTATACTCTTACATTATCAAAGCTTTAAACTATACTCTTACATTATCAAAGCTTTAAACTATACTCTTACATTATCAAAGCCTTAAACTGTACTCTTACATTATCAAAACCTTGAACTATACTCTTACATTATCAAAGCTTTAAACTATACTCTTACATTATCAAAGCTTTAAACTATACTCTTACATTATCAAAGCCTTAAACTATACTCTTACATTATCAAAGCTTTAAACTATACTGCTATGTTATCAAAGCCTTAAACTATACTCTTACATTATCAAAGCTTTAAACTATACTCTTACATTATCAAAGCCTTAAACTATACTCTTACATTATCAAAGCTTTAAACTATACTGTTATATTATCAAAGCTTTAAACTATACTCTTATATTATCAAAACTTTAAACTGTACTCTTACATTATCAAAGCTTTAAACTGTACTCTTACATTATCAAAGCTTTAAACTATACTCTTATATTATCAAAACTTTAAACTGTACTCTTACATTATCAAAGCTTTAAACTGTACTCTTACATTATCAAAGCTTTAAACTGTACTCTTATATTATCAAAGCTTTAAACTGTACTCTTATATTATCAAAACTTTAAACTGTACTCTCACATTATCAAAGCTTTAAACCGTACTCTTACATTATCAAAGCTTTAAACTGTACTCTTATATTATCAAAACTTTAAAACGGTACTTTTACATTATCAAAACTTTAAAGTGTATTATACAAAGTAAGGTTTTGATAATGCTATGGTACAGCTGCAAACACACTTGGCGCTTTTTGTCCGATCGGTGTTTACACCGTCGCCTCTGTAACCTGATGTGCTTACACACTGGGCGGTAAAATAACCGTCGAAGTCTAATCGCCACACCGACTCCACATCAGTTTGTCACTGACCACTGTGCAACAAGTCTCTATTCAACTGTCATTTTATTATATTATAAATAGTGTTTTGTATAACATGAATATAGAACAACTTCTGGAATTATTGTCGATTGAAGAGATATTGAACAAATCGAACTATTTGGGTTCATCCGGTTAATCAAAGGAGGGAGGAAGTTGAAAGTTATCAAGTTGGATGAAAATTATTCCTAAGTAGAAAAAAAACTTCATAACACGTATTCTTTGTTTTGTTCCTATCTTTAAAAATATCTAAGGCTTTGTCTCAGATCACAGGTTTTTACTGTACGAATTGAATTATTAATGTAGTCAATTATTCCACCATTTCGGGAGAGACGGTAAAAAATCCGACGATTGTAGTGGCAGTAGGCGGCTACATTGCTACCAACGGCGTTAACCCATCCGTGTTTTCCGCACAATGTGTAAGTAGCAATACCACCTTACGCACCACTACTGATACGGCGACAACGGTAAAAAAAACGATCTAACAAAAACCGCCAAGTGTGTTCCCAGCGTACAGTTTAAAGCTTTGATAATTGAGTTAATCTGGAACGCGTCAACGAAGAACAATGTGTTAATGTTAGGAAAGGCGGAAGATGGTATTCAAATATGTATAAAAAAACTTCTAAATACAATGAGAATTGTTTATTTAGAATTAACCTTTTCGTAAAGTTCAAAAATTAAATTAGGGGAAATATTGAAATATACGGCAGAAAATAAATAAATAAAAAATGTCCAAAAGTAGAATAATTTAAATAGAATCATTAAAAACACAGATAATAGAAAATAAAGGATTAATAAATCTTTTAATTAACATTTTACTTACAAAAATGAATCCTTGTATTTAGGATTTTTTTAAAGGTTTAAAACGAATTGTTATACATTGTTCTTTCAAGATAAACTACATCAATATCCTTTATTTGATACAAGCACTTGGTTGTTCCAATGTTTATCGATGATGGAGGGGGACAATCAGGAATATGTAAACAGTTTGGGTACAGACTTGCACGCTCCAGATAACAGAAATATTTACTGTTTTATTACATTGTCTACGAGGTCAAATTTTTTTTATGAGTGTTTTTTTACAAAGTTACTGGTAAAACTAATGTGATTATAACCATAGATTCATTCGTACGCGCACTACAGACACGCACGCTCACGCACATATAACACGCGCGCGTACGGTCCATATAGGTCTTATCTTGACACCAGTCTATTTGTGTATAGGGATAGCATTCGTTGTAGTATTTGTTTAAAATTATAGGAACAATTTTTCAATAAAAAGGGTTAATTACAGCGGTCAGAGGGTATTTTGTGTTATAGTAGAACCTCGTTAAATCGGACAAACTGGAACCGGAGCCGATCGGGTTTACCGAAAATCCGTATTAACCAGAGAATGCCTGAAAATCACTGAAATAAAACATAGGCCTACTTATAGGAAATCACATTTATGTAGTACAAATGATGTTGAACATATATACATATAAAGATGGTATGTGAGTAGAGAGGTGGCTGTCGCATCATCGCACACATTTCGTATCTCGATACCCACTGTACTGCATCGCATTTTACGGTCGCATTCACGCACTATGCTGTGAATAGCGGCTGGTCACGATTACAATATAAAAAAACAATACCTTTAAGGTATGTAGTGCACTGTAAGGTTTATAAATATACAGTATTACGTCTAGAATTAATATATTAAAATCAATTATTACTATTTTATCGTCAGAAACAATTTTTTTGTTATAAAATAATACCACAAAAACAGGTCCGGATTATGCGGAAATCCGGAATAAAGAGGTCCGAAATATCGAGGTTCTACTGTAGTTATAAATTCACAGTTAGTGACAAAACTGTTAGCTCTAACTTTATAGAAATAGTTCAGAACATTTGGAAATATTTTGTTTATTGCTTATTGATGGGTTTAATAATAGTAAAAACAAACTATGATTTTATACTTCTATATTCGTACTGTACTTCTATTTTTAAACTTCTATATACTTCTATACTAGACGCAGTGTCTAATGTTCCGTATGCGTCCAAATAAACAGTTGTAAGATCATATTTTATTTAATTTTATTTTATTTACATAGTTTTGCAAACGCAAATAATAAGAAGGTAAATCGGCTAGAAAACACGTTCTTTATGACCTCCGTTCAATTTGAGGCAACACTGGTACCGTTGTTGAAAGCTTTGCATCCTTTTGGCGAAGAGGGGTAGTTTCATGCTCGCTATACACATGGTTATTTTTTCCTGTAGTTGGACGTTGGTGGATGGCGTTTCATCACAGAAAATCTTCCCTTCGTCGTCAGGTGGTGTACGATCGGAGAGTCACTGGGTAAGGAAAGTTTCTTCTAAGGGAGACGAGGCGGTTACCAAGAGTTTCTTGAAATAAAGCAGTGTTGTCTAAGGCAGAGTGGTTGGTTGCGCCATCTTGTTGGAACCATTATGAACGAAAAGCCAGGTTTCGGGCACAACAAAATCTTTTAAGGACTTTTATAAAATGACCAAGAATGACCTTATATCGGTCCCGATTTACAGCGAGAGGATTTCCTTTATCAATGGAAATCAACAAAGTATGGACCAATTATGCCACTCCCTGACACAGAGGGTTACACGCCTACTATGTTGTCCCCTCTGTAGAACACTGTCAGGACGTTCATACACAAGAAAACTTGTCTGCTTGTTTATGGAACCACTATGACCAAGAATGAACCCTATATGGGCCATTCTACTATAGCTGATTCCGATTTAGTACTGTTTATTTTGGCGCATTCGGTATAAAGCTTGTCTATAGGCACCTGCACTTACTCAAAAGATAGCGTTGGTTGACAAGTGGACTGAAAGTTTTTCGAAGACCGAAGGTTCAATGCTTATTAAGGCATTCATTACCTTAATAAATTATTTTTTGTCATACAGTTTAACCTTCAGTATAAACACAATTTTATAAAACTCTGACATCTGATTTTTTAAAAATATTTGCAGATAGTTTAAACGCATAATAACGGCATGAAAATAATAAATCTCTGTGTTTAGTTTTAATTAATTTACATACAGCTGTCTTTTAAAAAACTTTGACACAATGTCTCATGTTTTAAAATGAAACTGATTTTGTCCACTTGAAATTGCACTTTAAGTTAGGTTAAGTTAGTGATAACTCAGAGCAACTGAGTTGTAATGTTTTACTATAAATAAATGAAACCTCTTAACCACATAACGTTTTTATTTGAATCCTTTAAATTTTGAATCTCTTACTTGACTAACTTGAATCCTAACTCAACTTGACCTAACCTATTGAAAATAAATTAAACCGCTTAACCACATAAACCTTTTATCTAAAAAGATTCAAAACTTAAAAGGTCAAATAAAAATTTAATGTTTTTGAGAGGTTTTCTCTATGTGGTTTTATATATTTTCAATAGGTTAGGTTATGTTTATAAGATTAAGTTAGGTCAAGTCACCCATAGTATGGCCAAGTCTATCACAGAAGATGACATCAGAGAGTTTTGTTATTTTGATCCATTTACCGAGGGAATAGACTAAATAGACGTAAATGATTATTATTTCAGAACTATCAATATTTACTGTATATCTATTCTTGGAGGAATCAGAACTAAGGACTTGACTGTGTTTAATTATATTTGAAAGTCAGCAATGCAGGCGATTTGAGGTTAGCATTTTTTCGTTCTAGAGCTTATTACTTTGTTTTTTTAGGTCTTCCTTAAAAAATAAATTAAACCATTTAACCACTTATAATTTTTATTTGAATCCTTTAAGTTTTTAATCTTTTATTTAGATTAAAAAATTATGTGGTTAAGAGGTTTAATTTATTTTCAAATAGGTTATTTCAAGTTAGGCATTGTATCGCCAGGTACGGTCTTTCACTGAACATGACATCACAGAGTTTTGATATTTTTATCCGTTTCCCGGGGAATAGACTAGACGTAACTGTTTATTATATCAGAACTGTAAATATTTATTGCATTTCTATTGCTGGGGGAATCGGAGGTGAAGGATTTGTGTGTATTTTATTTTATTTGTTACAATTCATCACTGGATGTAGGCGATTTGAGGTTAGCGTTTTTACCGGTCTGGAAGATTATAAATTCTGTATATTTACGGCTTCCCTTAGATAATAAATAAAACTAGCTGTTATTAGACAGCTTCACACAGTTCGATTGATGTGTAATTGAAGGAGGACTTCAAACATTGTGTACTGACATTGGCACAGCAATAAATCGATTTATCCAGTAAATACCCATGACCAACTAAGAATAGAAATGACAAGCTGGTGAAACTTATAGGCTTCAGCTCTTGTATGGGAAGGATCTAAACCTTTAAATGATGTTTTTTTCTTGTATTAGGTGAAACTGTCAAAAAATATTCAATTTATAAGTAAATAATGAATATCTGTATATATTCGGCTTCAAGAACGTATTTAAAATACGATGTTTTAATTTTTATAAATGTATTTCCCTGCAGGTTTTTAATATAATTGTTAAATTTGAATCAAATGAATTTTACGAAATTTCAAAATTTGAAAGTAAGTCAAATATGCATTAATAATTCTCTATACACATTTATATTTTTTTATGAGATGCAGAATTTAGCTCTTGTATAAAGTATAACATTTTTCAAATGATAAATATATAAAAATAAACAAAATGATAATTTATAAAATAACGTTTCTTCCTCAAAATTGTAAGAAAACATTGAAGGCAGAAAATCGAGCAACATAATTATGCATTTAATATATAACATTTATTTCGTTTATAAAATAAGTACGTTACAATAAAAATATTGAAAAGAACCCCAATACCACAAACATAATAAAAAATAACAAATAAAACAAGTTACTTAAGATAAAACCCTTATGTATATTTCGATGACCATGTCATCATCATCAGAGGGTCTTGTTACAAAATACAATCTACGATGATGACATCATGGTCATCGAAATGTACATAAGGGTTTAATCTTAATTAACTTGTTTTATTTGTTATTTTTGATTATTTTTGTGGTATTGGGGTTCTTTTTAATATTTTTATTGTAATATATTGTACCACTGTGCTCTTGATATTGTGTAAAATAAGTATGCTTAATTAAAATAAAGTAATTTTTTATTTTGAATAATTTATGAAACATAACAAAAAATAAAACTTTGGACTGCTAATTCTAGAAAATTGAAAATATGATAATTCAGATAATTAAATAATATCCCTTTCTACAAATATTTAAACAACCTTGATGTACATTGTGCTAACACGGTTAGCGTCATCAGAAGGATGTAAACATACTGTGTTTATTTGTAACCTTCTGATAATACCAACCGTGTTGACGAAATGTACATCAAGGGTGTTTAAATATTCGTAGCAAGGGTTATTGTTGTTTAAATGTTATAAACACGCTACTGTGCTCTGTATAGATTTTTGTATGTATATTCAAATTCACAGATTTTTTTCCTACACGTTATTTATTGAAAATTCCATCAAAATAATTTTAAAGAGAATTTATTCAAGATTCGTAAAACACAAAGTTTTATATAAAAATTGTGTAAGAAAAAAAATTAAAACTACAGAAGTATAAGAGATCGTCTCCAGCTGTTAGGTATTCAGTTAGCAAGGTTATGATACTCAGTGTAGGGATGGTCGATATTTTAGGTCACGGTGACTTTCCACTGATATTCGTTTGTCAGTGGTGGCACCAGTAACAAAATATGGAAAATGCCAGTTCCAGTGGCAATGGATCGATCGGAAGCTGCCTCTGTTGTGGTTGGTAAAAGGTCGCAGTCACTGGATGAAACTACTGTCATTGGTTGATTTGTCGGTGTCACTGGCTCCGCTCTCACAGCTCCGCTCATGGTGTCGATTATCGTGCAGTGTCGTTGACTGAAGACGAGAGGGGAGGGTGTTGTCTGTGTTGTGATTGGACCAATGTCTCTGTCGCGACTGAAAAGTAACTCATATTTTACCACGGCTGTAATTGGCTCTACTCATTTATGTGTGTCGATTTCTGTGAGGTTGTAAGATAGTTACAGCTTTGTGTACTGTCAGTACCTCCTAGAGAGGTATAACTCGCTAGTTTGTTCTTAATTTCGTAGGAGCTTATTTTTAAATGAAATGAGCTTTCTAAAAAACAAACACGAGGTGTAGAATCATTTCACCAATGTGCTATGTGTGTCTGTTATTGGTACATGCGGAACAGTCTCAGTATCCCTTGTCACCGGTAAAAAACGCTGTCAAAAAATCAATGATCTGTTAAAGTCACTGGATCTACCATTCCTCAATATTTTGCAAAGCAGTTTGTGGGTTAATAAAGTCTTAAATTAATATAATATGCATTGTAATTAATGGTTGAAATCTCTAAAGCTAGTAAATGTTTCGTTATACTTAATGAATGAGAAAGATTAAAAATGAAAAAAAATATCAAATGAGAGGTGTTTTGGTCTGAAGATAACAAGTGAGGCAACAATAAATTATGTTCTGGCCACTGTAATAAAATATCTGCTGACCAGATATAGGGTTACGGCTGGAAGTGCCCCACTATGATGGCCATATGATGTGCACACTTTACCATTTACGGGAGTAGTAAATTTCTACGACCACTGTAGCAATATGTAATCACTATAATCTACAATTATACACAAAACGCCGTAACAAGTAAATTAATCAAATATTTATTATTAATGAGTCTAGTTTCGTTGTCTTCTGTTGTTCCTAGCTTCCTTACGTAACTCTCGATGCGTTCAGAGAAACAATCGTTTCAGGAAGTACAAATGGCGTACCCCTGGGTGTACGCTAGGAAGTACAGGATGGAGCAAATGGAATACCACTGTTAGGAATGATAAAACCACTGAAAAAACCGACTAAGGTAGATGAGTTTTGTTTTATTATCTTGAAACATCCATGATGTCGTTTAGAGTATGTTATATTAAACAACACATCACTCAAATGGCGCCATTGTTGGACTCCACTGGTTGAGTTGCTCTCCAAGGTTGTTCAATATTCTATTAGTCATGACTGGTTTGGTCAAATTTTAGCGAACATTTTAATGAACTTGGGGATCCGTGTTTCTATGAATATGTCGCACACACAGCCCGCTAATCTGACATTGGTGAAAGAAATATTTCGTGGACTTGTCAATTTTGCAAGTTATGATGGGCATGCATCACGATCGCCAGATTTCACTCTTGTGATATATTTATCTGTGGCTATCTCAAGTGCAAGGTGTACAGTGCGCGAGGTTTAACGGTGTCCATCGTTCTGCTCTATGATTTGTCTACTAGCCTAACTGAAAACATTATACATTACATATGTCGTCTCTTTCGTAATCGCGTCTCTTTCTTTGCAGAAGCAGAGCAACACATTTAAAGATCATGTCTACATCAAACTATTACAGTATTATCATTTAGTTAATTGAGATGTTTACACTTTAAACACTAATGTTTTCTGACGTGTTGGGTTTTGACCCCGCATTGCAGCCCAGTCCACCCTAGTGATCTCAAGGTCAGAGACACGATTCAACCTCACGCACTGTACCAACGTCAAGTTTTAAAACCCCTCGAAGAAATTACAACTCAAAACGTTGAGTCCAACCCGACGTGACTCGTAGAGTATTGGACAACTTCAGAGATCGACTCAGCCTTTGGAGATCAACAATCGACTGTGCTTTTTGAGTGATGTATAACGATATTAAGATATTCGTAAAGGATGTTATGTCACTTTTATATAATAAAAGGAAACATTTACTATCGTGCTTGGTTTAGTTCCATTACCTTCCCTTATAGAGGAGTTTCCTTTCCACCCTGTAGGCTACTCTGGAATTGCTGGCTAATGGATGTTCTCTGAAAAGCGTCGAGGAGTTAAGGTGATAACGCCAGAATTACCTGCAAATTGTGATACATTAACATATTGACGTATATCATATTAATGTACAATCTAGCACAAACTTAAATATTACATCAACTTCAAATAATAACTAAATGAAATAAGAGTTTATCTAATTACTCCCTTATGAGTATTTCACTGTTCTTATATTTATCTTCGGAGAATTTTTATTGATATAAAATTGTTATTCATTAGCTCATATACGTAATCTTTATACATTTGCTCATATACGTATTTTTTACACATTTGGTCATGTACGTAATTTTTATACATTTGCACACGTACATAAATTTTATACGATTGCTCATGTAAATAATTTCCATACATTTCCTGATGCACGTAAATTTTATACATTTGCTTACGTACATAAATTTTGTACATTTATTCATGTACGTAATTTTTATACATTTACACATGTACATAATTTTTGTACATTTGCCCATGTACATAATTTTTATACATTTGCTCACGTACATAATTTTTATAAATTTACTCACGTCCATAATTTACACATTTGCTTAAGTACATGTCTATACATTTGCTCATATTCCAAAACTCATTGGATTTCACCAATGTTACACATATGAAATTTAATATTGTCAGTCTTATTTATATGAAATTTAAGTGAAAATAAAGGCTTTGAAACAAACGTATTTGTTAGTTTCCTTGTAACTTGTATATTAGTATACTTGAGCAAAGGGGGGGGGGGTAGGCACTTGTATAGAGAGAATGGGTTTATTTCTGGTATGCGTCCTGGCGTACGTGGAGCTATGCTTCCGTATGGCCTGTTCCAGACAAAGGGTTTTATAGCCCCACGCTGGTCCTATATATTATTCACAAAAACAGTATACTTTGAAAAGCATAGGTTAGGTAAGTCTGCAACGATTTACAAGAACCTGCTTCCGAACGCTCGATTCAGCAGACAAGGTGGGGAGCGTTATGCTTTATGTTAGGGAAAAGTTTGTTAAATATAATTTAGTAGGCCTACCAGGAGCACCCCTTGTTCTTCAAATCGTTTCTGCATTTTATTTTATATCTTAAGCCATAAAATACCTCGGGGGAAAGTAGCATAAGCTAAGATTAATGTAGGGAGCAGTGACAATCATGTAACTGCTAGTTTCTTAAGAGAAACAATAAGAGTTTATTTTACATATTCTCAAAACAATGAATTTTATTCCTCGTCAAAACTATACTAGCCTACCTTCGACTGACTTGAGCCCTTAGCTACAGTCCTAATTGCCATAATCCTTGAACTGTAGGATCAGCGTGCTCTGAACAAGAATATCCGCTTATGGCTTCGTATTTTATGAATTAAAAACATCTTAAGTAATTTGAAAGGAATGTTTCCAGAGATAACAAGTAGTGTCTAAATTAGTTTTTGATATAACGTAAGCTAACCTACGTTTGAAAGTAATTATTACCTTTTCTATATGTAATAGATATTACCAAAAGAAAATTATACCTGGCGATGCAGAAAGTATTCACGATTACGTAAGAATATTACAAAACGTGATGGCAACATCCCAAAAATCTAAAATGTTGAAAAAACGACAAAGTAACCTTACAATGGCGTTATGTTTCACTGTGCCTTATTAATATTTACAGTACCTACTATATCCAGTTGGGATAGATTTGGTGTTCTATAAACATGATGTTTAGGGCCTACTAATTAACTAGGTAAACAGTTGAAAGCGTTAAACACTGTTTTTTGTCTCATGCATTGATGCAAAAACGTATACTTCACTTGACAACAAGTAGCCTCTTATACCCCGTCTCAGGGTAAGTTGAGGCAAGCCAGGTAGCTGGGGGATTAAGAACTGCTCGGCCGATGAATAGGCGGGGACGCCTCAGCGTGTACATCCAATTAGTGACGTATCTCCGATTACCCCACTTGAAAACGTTAATCTAATAAATACGCATTATATGGGGAAAACGTTGATATGGTTTTCTTAATTATTATTAAACAAACAATTGCGTGTTTGTCTCATGTTAATAGGTCGGCTTGAAGTGTTATAATAGAAGCTTATTACAAAATTTCTAATTACGACGCGTAGCCGGTAATCACACTTAAAGTCGAGAGATTAACATGAGACAACCACGCAATTGTTTGTTTAATAATAATTAAGAAAACCATATCAACGTTTTCCTCATATAAATTGTATTTATTACATTAGTTTTTTTTTTTTAAGTGGAGTAATCGGCGATACGTCACTAATGGGATGTACTCGCCGGGGCGTCTTTGCCTATTAATCGGCCGAGCAGTTCCTAATCCTTCAGGTACCTGGATTGCCTCAACTTACCCCAACACAGGGTATAGAAGACTTTTATTTTGCTTGTTTTTTTTTATTAACCAAATGTATTCTAGCCGGATACATTATAGGCATATTAAAATGTAGTATAACATAGTACTTTGTTTTATAATAAGCACAAACTATTTTTTTCTCGATCTTGAACATTTTATGGTAACAGGTTGATAATATTTTATTAAGGTTGCTAATATCGATTTTTGTAGAAAGAAATATTTACATATACAGGTAATTTGAAGGATTATTTAATTTTTAATGTTCTTTAAGTACAGGAGTATTTCACTCAAAGTTACAAATACATAAAAAAATTTGTATTCCTTTGTTAATAAACTAATAAAACCATCTTCAAAATAGTTTCGTAATGCCCTTAGAATGGGTAGATATTGTGATACGAAATGTCTTGTATTAATATTTGTGTGGTTTTAATGCTGCCATTCAGGTCAGGCATAAACTGTTACCGGCTGTATTTGGACGTGTGCGGGGTTGTATACCTGAAAGAGACTCAACTCTCTGTCTGAGGTCATATAAAGGTGTTTACCATTTTACCCCTTTCTAAGAACAAGGATAAGATTTATCCTAAGCGCAATTAGGAAAGTGTAAGGGATGACACCTTAATACAGGAAATAGCGGGTACTAGGGGTTCCATAGCGCGGGCAGGTGAATAGGTATGCTATCTGCTTAGCGATTTTAAAAATCTAGATTCTTCCTTTAAAATATTGGAACAAAAACATTTTACAAATGTATCTAGAAAGGTTTTACTAAATTGCTCTCAAAAATTAAAAATTATAAACTTTTTATGTGCAAACAGTTCTATAATGGTTTTTATATGATGGAACACATTCTATAACCTTTTTATGTGTAGGCTACACAATTCTATAAAATTTTTATAAACACACAGTTTATAAGGTTTTTATAAACACATATTTCTGTAAGCTTTATATAGATTTATGAAAACACATTATTATAAGCTGTTTATGTGTAGATTATACATTTCTGAAACCTTTTTATATGTAAACTACACATTTCTATAAACATTTTATATGTACACATATCTGTAACCGCTTTATAAGAACAAATTTTGTATAAGCTGTTTATGTCTAGATTACACATTTATGTAAGCTACACATTTCTATAACGTTTTTGTATGCACACAGTTCTATAGGGTTTTTATAAGCACATAGTTAAATAAGTTTTAAAATATTGTCTACACAATTTCTATAAACATTTTATATGTACACGTTTCTATAAGTATTCTATAACAACACATTTCTATAAGCTGTTTATATGGAGATTACACATTTCTGTAAGCTTTTTTACACCTATACATTTCTGTAAGCTGTTTATAGTAGGCTAGTAGCTACACGTTTCTGTAAAGTTTTTACATGCACGCAGTGCTATAAGGTTTTTATACGTACACATTTCTAAATAATTACATTTATTTACAAGAAATAGTAACAAATGAAACAAAACCAAACCAGTTCAGATGTTGGTACTTGTTATACTAGAAATAAAATATATTTTGTGCCCTTGGCCATTGTGGTGACACGTTGAGTAATACTACGCGAGATGTAACGCGACACCAAGGTATCAAGTGACGGCTTCAGCACGACTTGGGATGTGTTCTTGCTTACTTAAGTAGCTGTTGCGAATATTACTTTCCTGTAAAACGGCTAAAGGTATATTCCAGCTTAATTGAAGATCCCGCAAACGTTTCGTTACGAATACTGTTAGGAAAGCTACTCTGATCGAACCGTTTTATGTTTAGTAATGAAACGTCATCACGTGACCTTTTAGTAAATTAGCAACGGCGGCGACGGTTCGACGGCTTCAATTAGACATTAATGTTTTACAATGATATTTCTGATGTAGAACGGAGACTAAATGTAATATGACTTCTCGCTTTATACTTTTGTTGTTTTGTAACTGATTATAATAAATTTGTTTTCCCTAATGAAGTAGAAGCATGTCTTTTTCCATTCATACTATTAGTTCACACTCTCCTTTTACTATATATGTCTTGTTCAAACTTTCAATCGTAATAAGAAAATAAATTTAATTGAATTTCAAATATTCATTCCTTAATTAAATATAATAATGAATTAGTTTTAGTTGTATATGGGGGAAAAACGTTTCACGAAAGGGGAAATGTACGGAATATAATTATTTCGTCCCATTTGGCCAGAAATAAGTGATAATTTGATTTCATAAAACAGCCGATTTTATGTTATCACTGTTATTTTTAGGCTACGTGAAAAACAGCTGTTTTAAAGTATAGGTTATGTTACTTTATTTATATTAATTGTAATTAATAAGTAGAAAGTAACTAAAATAAAATTTGTTTTTCCTGATCTGAAAAGAATTAAATTTAAAATTTTAGTGTACATATTACTTGTTCTACGCTCCTCTCTAATTTGTTCTAAATTTATAAATACGTTTGAATTAATTTATAACAAATTTATAATGGTTGCTTGGTAGATTTAATTTTTACTTTAAATTAATAACGGATACTTTAAATTATTTTGTATTATGTTTTTTTTTTGATGTATGAAGAACCATTCACATTCTTACTTACACATGCGTATGTGTGCGTGCGTGTGTGTATATTAATCACTCATACTATTTTTTTCACTTAGCAAAGACTTCATATTTTTGCGAGGCGACTTTCGAGAAAACGATAGTTCCTGGATTTTAGTAACTTGTTCTAAAGTAATAGATTTTTAAATTTAAACATCTTGGCTGGCGATTCATTACATTACTTATATTTTTGTGTATTCTCTCTAGTTATTGTTAGCAAACAGTCATTTTGGGATCTTCTTAATATTTTATAAAATTACGTGTAGAATATACACAGAAAGATTTGTTAATGTTAACACGCGTTCTACAGTTTACCTTGTCGGCCTTTCTTCAACCAATCTTTCCATTGTCTTCTTTACCAAACTCTCTTAGCCCTTCATACCTCCGGATCCTACTTGTTTTCTCCTTCCTATCCGACTCTAATCGATGACTTATATATCCATCTGTTGTCAGTTCTCATGGCATGGCTATATCGTTGTTTCCCCTTCATACCTCCGGTTCCTACTTGTTGTTTCCTTCCTATACGACTCTAATCGATTACTTATATATCCATCTGTTGTTAGTTCTCATGGCATGGCTATATCGTTGTTTCCCCTTCATACCTCCGGTTCCTACTTGTTGTTTCCTTCCTATACGACTCTAATCGATGACTTATATATCCATCTGTTGTTAGTTCTCATGGCATGGCTATATCGTTGTTTCACCTTCATACCTCCGGTTCCTACTTGTTGTCTCCTTCCTAACCGACTCTAATCGATGACTTATATATCCATCTGTTGTCAGTTCTCATGGCATGGCTATATCGTTGTTTCACCTTCATACCTCCGGTTCCTACTTGTTGTTTCCTTCCTATACGACTCTAATCGATGACTTATATATCCATCTGTTGTCAGTTCTCATGGCATGGCTATATCGTTGTTTCACCTTCATACCTCCGGTTCCTACTTGTTGTCTCCTTCCTAACCGACTCTAATCGATGACTTATATATCCATCTGTTGTCAGTTCTCATGGCATGGCTATATCGTTGTTTCACCTTCATACCTCCGGTTCCTACTTGTTGTCTCCTTCCTAACCGACTCTAATCGATGACTTATATATCCATCTGTTGTCAGTTCTCATGGCATGGCTATATCGTTGTTTCCCCTTCATACCTCCGGTTCCTACTTGTTGTTTCCTTCCTATACGACTCTAATCGATTACTTATATATCCATCTGTTGTTAGTTCTCATGGCATGGCTATATCGTTGTTTCCCCTTCATACCTCCGGTTCCTACTTGTTGTTTCCTTCCTATACGACTCTAATCGATGACTTATATATCCATCTGTTGTCAGTTCTCATGGCATGGCTATATCGTTGTTTCACCTTCATACCTCCGGTTCCTACTTGTTGTCTCCTTCCTAACCGACTCTAATCGATGACTTATATATCCATCTGTTGTCAGTTCTCATGGCATGGCTATATCGTTGTTTCACCTTCATACCTGTGTGTGTGTGTGTGTGTGTGTGTGTGTGTGTGTGTGTGTGTGTGTGTTTGTGTGTGTGTGTCTGTGCTTGCGTGTCTGTATGTGCGTGTGTCTGTGTCTCTCTGTCTGTGTCTGTGTGTGTGTGTGTGTGTGTGTGTGTGTGTGTCTGTGTGTGTGTGTGTCTGTGTGTGTGTGTGTGTGTGTGTGTGTGTGTGTGTGTGTGTGTGTGTGTGTGTGTGTGTGTGTGTGTTTGTGTGTGTGTGTCTGTGCTTGCGTGTCTGTATGTGCGTGTGTCTGTGTCTGTGTCTCTCTGTCTGTGTCTGTGTGTGTGTGTGTGTGTGTGTGTGTGTCTGTGTGTGTGAGTCTGTGCCTGTCTGTCTCATTTAAAATTTAATGTAAAAAGATATACATAAAATTTATATCTACTTACGTATATAAGTTATATATACATTTTTTTCATTAGAAATAATAAATAAAGATTACTATTACAGGAATTCCTTGGAGCAAAGAGTACTTTTCAAAAGCTTTTCGTCAACCTACGTTCTTGGCATCATCAAGAACAAACTTTGCACTATAACGTAAATGACAGAGCCTCCCCACTTGTATTAATCTATTGTATTTCAAGCGGAAATGCATAATAGGGTTATTGATTTTGTCTTTAATTCATGATATCTTTAATTTAATGATAACTGAAATTTACTCTTATTTTACATTTAGATGAATTAATGTTATCGCTATAATTAATAATTGCGCTGGGTTGTGAGTTAGGGTTATAAATAACTCCACACGAACTCACAAAACAATAAACTTTATTGTCATACGCGTTTCAATGTCTTATGTCATAATCATCAGTGACTACAGTTGTAAATTTTTAGTGTCAATGATGATAAAAACATTAGTCATTGAGACGCGTAACACAATAAATCATTGTTTTGTGAGTTCGTGTGCAGTTTTTAATTTGTGCATGATATCTGTGTTCTGTTTCTGTTCAAACTAACTACCGTATATTTTCCTTCATGCAATATGGTTGTTCTCTGTATTGTATTATTGTGAGTAGGTCTAGTTATCCGTTCTCTCTCAGCGCTGTAAGTTAGACTAATCTGGCAGTCTTGGTTGCCGGAAATGAATCTAAATACAGTCTTTTGTAAATAATATTCGAGCTGGCTTGTGAGTGAAAGTTATAATTACAGAATAAAAATATGGTACAACTCACAAATATACAATTTTTTATTTCAAACGCGTTTCAACGACTAATTTGTCGTCATCCTCAGTGAAAATACACAAATGAAATTAACTAATATATATATATATATATAAAACATAACCTATAAAGTTTTAGCAAAACTTTATAGACTATGTTTAATATATATATATTTTTTAGTTAATTTCATTTGTGTATTTTCACTGAGGATGACGACAAATTAGTCGTTGAAACGAGTTTGAAATAAAAAATTGTATATTTGTGAGTTGTACCATATTTTTATTCTTTAATTACAGTCTTTTGTGGTTAACTTTTACTGGAACCGAGCGTTTTAGGTCAGGCTTCAGGTTCTCTGTCTTGTAGCCTATAATAGGTACACTAATCTGGCTCACTTTAGGTAATAGCTTTAAGTTTTAGCCTACTACAAACTGGTTTCAGTTACTTAGTTTGTAAATAATGAAAACAAAAATTATGACGTGACACTCGGGGAACTGCCGACAAGGTGAAAACTAGTCACGTCTACTGAAATTTCAAATTGAGAAAATAAATTTAATTTTGCATAATGAGAAATTACCTAAACACTTGTTTTCAGATCCGCCTAAGAATGTTTTCATTTTAAAAGTCGGATTAAGGATTAAAAATACATAACCTATTGTTATATTGAGATAATTGTATAGGGTATAATACAAATTTAAATATATTAATATATTTATTAACTGATCAAAACTACTTAATAATAACCTTTTCCCTCAGTGTTCAATAAATAATGTATCATAACGTACGTGTTAGAACAAATGTTTTACAACATAACGTATAACATAAAGTCGGCTCCTATATGTGAAATCTTATGTTAACATTTAATTCACGTTGAGGTGGCTTATGGCGTAACCTGATTGAATTTTTACTGACGCTATTAATCTGACGGAAAATATACTGACGCGAAATTGTATGTTTATGTCCATCCAATAAGTTTTTATAGGCGTCGCTATAAAAGGTTTCACTACAATAAGTTTCCGTTACTTTATGTAGTTAATGACGAAGGTAATTGCGTACGTTTGTAAGCGCTACTTACTCTATGAATAACCGTAACTAATTGTCTGATTGATTGGAACAAATAATTGCAATTACTTAATGAACAGTATTAAGTCGTTGCGGTTTGATTGCGTCACTAGTGAGACAATTCTTGCAGACCAGTACAAATATTTTCAAAATCATTTGTGTAAATATTTAGACTACAGGGTGCTTAGATAAATCTGGCAGCAAAGGAATAAATTACCCCCTGTCAGGGCAAATACTGGGTTATTTGCGTGCTTGCGTGGGCAATAAGTTCTGTCCCGATTTAACCAGGATACTTGGAGGACTCCATGTTCACTACGCAATGTACCTTTGTTGCTATTTATCAGACAGTCTTAGAAACCATACAAAATTAATATACAGATTTAATAAACTTAAAATCGTGAAGAAAATTGATTGATTTATTATTTTTGGAATGCCAAGGCAAACTGCCATCATGAGTATTGTATTATAGTATACAATGTTGGGGGGGGATCGAATTCGTCCAATCTCTGTTAATCCCCTAAGTAGGGTGGTCGAACTAGTCCGACGGGAACACACATGAACAAACTTTAGAAGTAATTGTTAGGTTAGGTTAGGTTATTACTCACTCAACATAGTAAACACCATATAATTTTTTTTCTCACTAGTAATGCCTACCTTGACTGGCTTGGGGCAGTGAGTGTAGAGGGTGGAGGTGCTGAGGGGTATTTGGGGATTTCCTGCCTCTGCTTACTGACCATCGGACCGCCTAGACCGTGACACTTTCCTTAAGCAACAAAAATACCACTGTAATATATATTAACCATCGGACCAGTTCGGTACCACCCTGGTGGCTTTGTGAATGTAGGTAGGGGAAAACCGGGTAATGCCGAACACGTTTATATTCACTTTAGGTGACGTAGTTTCTAACCTCCGTAAGGTGCTGCCGCCTAACAGATACGACATGAAGTAGCTGCAGGAACTATATCTTTCTGCCAGTTCATCTAGGAGAGTGATTGACAAAAGTTGGTTTTAAAGTAGGGACATAAACCCAATGAAGGTAGCCAGCGTTAAATTGTGCAGGAGGAGGTACGGGGTACGCTATCCGTTCTATATAGTCGTGCACTTTACCGTCCAGTTTCTGCACCGAAGTGGCAAGTTCGGGACTACGATCTAAATTTAATCAAATTATACGACCCGAATTGCTTTTAGTTCAACGTTGTTAAAAATTACCCCAAAGGAACACGTTTGAAAGAACGTTATCGTTTTTGTATTGTCAAAATTTAACGACACTCGAAGTTTAGCTCGTTATATCTCAGTAATTTAAGGCGAAATTTTTACTGAATCGTCATTTTTAAGCAGTGCTTTAAACGATGACAACGATTAGAAACATGATATAACAAAAAAATTACTAGAAATAGTAAATGTATAGTACTGACGACTTAATTAAATATGGTAATGTAAAACAAGTTATATGAACAAAAAATGTTTTAAAGTCAATTCCTACTTACCTAGGTATGGTGAAAAGTTCTCGGCCTGACCCAGAGATGGCATTCCAATCTGTGTGAAAATTTATCTTTCCTACCTAAGCGCACATGCCATTAGTTCATATGATAAGCTTTAACTTGTTCAAGTAGTGTGTGTACAAGGATTTTTGTAGTAGACGTCTTGCGTAGTTTTCGTTAAAATGGATAAACCTAAATATCGTGCGGTGATAAAATTTTTCGTTTTAGATGGATTAACCCCTAAGGAAGTTCATCCGAAGTTGACAAAAGTGTACGGGAACTCTGCTCCTTCAATGTCAACAGTTATAAAGCGGGCAACTGAATTTAAACGTTGTTGGAAGATGACTCACGTGAAAGACGGCCAAAACCTGTAACCACACCAGAACCTATCTAAATGGTGCACGATATCGTGTTGGACTGTAAGAGAGTAAACTTGCGTGAGATAGGTGAGGCTGTGGGAATATCAGAAGAAAGGGTGCGGAACAACGTATACGAAGAATTAGCGATACGAAAGCGCTGCGCAAGGTGGGTGCCGAATTTACTGAATGCGGATCGAAAACAAATTCTCAAACGATATTTTCGTTTGACACACAGCAATGTTTGTACTGATCCAAGAAGGACCCAACTGATTTTGTGCGGCGATTTGTCACTATGAATGAGACATGGGTCCATCACTACACGGCCGAAACTAAACGACAGTCGAAACAGTGGGTTTAAGCTGGTGGTTCATCGCAAAAGAAAGCGAAGTCGATTGCATCTACTGGAAAGGTCATGGCCAATGTGTTTTGAGATGTGAAAGAGATCTTGGTAATTGATTACCTTGAAAAAGGAAGAATAATTACAGCCGAATATTACTTCAACCTTCTTTTGACCAGCTGGATGTCAAAATTTTCGAGAAGAGGCCTGGTTTGAAGAAGATAAAAGTCATCTTTCATCAAGACAACGCACCTGCTCACAAAAGTGTGTTGGCAATGGGAAAATTGAAAGATTAGGGGTACGATTTACCCCAGCCGTTCCTCTCGTTTCTTCCGATTTGGCATCCTAGAACTTCCATTTCTTTTCAAACCTGAAGAAATATGTTTCTGGAAAGCCCTTCGAGTTCACTGAATACGTTGAGAGCGCCGTAAATGAATATTTTAACAGCCTCCAGGCTCTCACTTCCGGGAAGGAATACTGATGTTGGAAAAACGTTGGACCAATATTGCTGAAGTCTAGGGAGATTATGAATAATAATAATTTTTCTTTAAACTGAAAATCACGATCTTTCATTGTTTCACCCTACCCTCGTAAGTCAACAAAGAAAATTATCGTTTGAGTCGCTCTTCTTTAAATAATTATAATTAATATTGATAAGGTAACATAACCTATGCGTTAAAACAGCTGTTCTATCTCATAATCTATAGCATAAATTACAATTAATATAGATAACGTAACATAACCTATGCGTTAAAACAGCTGTTCTATCTCATAATCTATAGCATAAATAATTTCAAATAATATAGATAACGTAACATAACCTATGCGTTAAAACAGCTGTTCTATCTCATAATCTATAGCATAAATAATTTCAATTAATATAGATAACGTAACATAACCTATGCGTTAAAACAGCTGTTCTATCTCATAATCTATAGCATAAATAATTTCAATTAATATAGATAACGTAACATAATCTATGCGTTAAAACAGCTGTTCTATCTCATAATCTATAGCATAAATAATTTCAATTAATATAGATAACGTAACATAACCTATGCGTTAAAACAGCTGTTCTATCTCATAATCTATAGCATAAATAATTTCAATTAATATAGATAACGTAACATAACCTATGCGTTAAAACAGCTGTTCTATCTCATAATCTATAGCATAAATAATTACAATTAATATATATATAAGGTAACATAACCTATAGCATAAAATCAGCTGTTTAAGAAATCATATGTTATCACTTATGTTAAGCCAAATTGGACCAAATAACTATATTGCATAACCTGCCTCTTTTGTGAAAATTTTTTCTCCCATATAAAACTAAATATTAATTCATTAAATAATGTATTTGAACTTAAGTGGATGAATAAAAAGTATTTTATTAACGATTGAAAATATGGACAAGATATAAAAAGGAAGAGTGTGAACTAATAGAAAGAATTGAAAAATGGCGAGCTGCTTCTTGCTACTCAGATTGTGTGACCCTTTTCCAATACGACTTGCAAAGGTTCGAAAGTTCGCTTTACCTTAATGTGATTGAAGTCGGGGAGTAAGAAGATTATAGGTAATTCATGTCTTGGGCAACTCTTAAAATGTTTCCCGATATTATTATGTTTGTAGCTGAGAAAGCCTGCATATTGACAGATCTGCATATTTAGCTTTTATTAGTGAATTTTAGGATTTACAAACATGAGTGGATAAGATAAGACATGAGGATTATCAGAAGTTATTTTTCGGGATGTTATCATTAGCCTTTGGTAAATCCTAGTTTTTACAAATGACGGTTGGCAAATGTTCGATTTGAGAATAAGACAATGAGTAGGTTATGTTAATATAGGTAACATTAATCGTGTCGTGTAAACTGCAAGATTTACATAGCATAAACGTTCGAACGAATGATAACCACAAATACGTTTGGACTTATAGCGAAGTTGGTATATTTTAGGTTTTAAAGGAAAATCTCAAGATCAACGAATATGTCTTTATCAATTCCTTCAGTTTACACTTTCCTATTTATATATTGTCAAAATTTTTAATCGTTAATAAAATACTTTTTATTTTTCCATTCAAGTTCAAATATATATTTTTTTTGAAGTGAATGATATTAATAGTTATAAAAAGTGATCATTCATTAATTAAATTAAATATTGAATTAATTTTACACAAAAGGGACAAGGTATGCTATATAGTTTTTCGTGCCATTTGGCTTGAAATAAGTGATAACATATAACTTCATACAACAGCTGATTTTATGTTATAGGTTATGTGGTAGAACAACTGTTTTAACGCTTAGGTTATGTTACTTTGTTTATATTAACTGTAATTAATTAATAAAGAGTAAGTTGAATACATTTTTCTTTTGTTGAAATAAGTAGGAAAACTTTAAAACATTTTTTTATATTAGTTGTTTTAGATTAATATATTTATTCAAGTCGTCAGTATCATACGTTTACTGTTTCTAAAAACATTCTGTCAAGTTATATCCGAAACACTCTTTATTAAAGAAAATATTAATAAATTTTGTAAAACTAAGACTTTATGAATAGGTTGAGGCAACTCTGCGGGTAGGAAAAAGTCATACTTCAATGAGATAACGTGATGCACTTATCTTAATTAATTTTCTTCCATCTATCACAATTAAGTATTATACGGTTATTAATTTCAAATATTATAATGTATAAATTTCTAATCTTGAAGTTGTTTACGTTGAATATGAGTTAGTACAATGAAGTGATTTACGAGCAGACTAGTAATTGTTTCCATTAAGAGACCCCAGGGGGGCGTAATAGTGTTTCCATTTGGGAAGGGGGGATTTATTAGCCGTGACCTCGGCCTGTATTTTGTTACTTTCTCACGTAAATATTGTCGTTTGGTACAAAGTGTTTATTACGTGTTTAGTTGTCTAGCACGTTTGGGAGTACTTTATGGTATATTGTGACGCGTCTAACGAGTAGTAAGCACAAACAAATGGTTCCAGTTCTCCAGAGTTACGCTTATATAATACAGTGATTAGGGATCAGTAAAGGCTTCTTAGCTACTGCCACTCGTTAAACTAGCCCTTTGTTGTTTAAACACGTAATATAAATAAAAATATTTAATAAACAGATTAAATGTTTATTTTAATTACTTTTTATTAAATGATAATAATTAATGTAAATAAAGTAACATACGTTGAAACAGCTGTTCTACCACACAACCTATAACATAAAATAAGCTGTTTTATGAAATCATATATCAATTATTTTAAGCTAAATGGGAAGAAATAATTATATTGCATACCTTGCCCCTTTGTGATCAAATCTTCTGTTATATAAAACTAAAATTAATTCATTAAATTTAATTAATAAATTAATATTTGAAAAAACTATATCAAGTTTTAAACAATCTATTTGAACTTGAGTGGATGAATAAAACGTTTGACACACACACACACACACACACACACACACACACACACACACACACACACACACACACACACACACATACACACGCGCGCGCGCGCGTTGGTACGTTCGTTCATTTTGCAGTGCATATATATATATATATATATATATATATATATATATATATATATATATATATATATATATATAAAGGGAGAAATAATCGAAGAATTGGAAAAAAAACTTTTTTAAGAACTTGAGACACGCCCCCTACCCCTATCCTCCCTTCACTTTTCCTCTGTAGTACAGTTGGGGCTAGACAAATCGCTGGTAGCTTCATTTAATGTGATATTCTATTCAACCTTCCTTCGTTTCACAAAATTTCTTACTTCTTATTCAACATTTAAAATATAAGGCTCTTGGGCGTTTGATCGGATCAAGGTATTGTCAACATTCGGACAGTTCCAATCTCTTCATTTCAAGTCTTTTTTAATAAATGTTTATCTGCGTTATACATGGTGTTCCAAAATAAATGTCGGGATTTGAATCGAGCGATAATGAAAGACTGTCCATGATAACAAAACGATTTAAACATCAATCTGAAGTTGAAATAAGTTACTTTTCTAAGGCGGGGAAATCCTAAGGCGTTAACCGCACTTGTTACTACGTTCCGATTACGTCTCGTGACTTCTTATATAATAAACATACCTCAGCTCATTAATATTCACAATTTGGCCTATATAAAGAATATGAATTGAATATATTCGAATTACGTAGCGGAAACATTATGTGACTTAAAAAGCAGGAATTCGTTTGATAACGTTCTCTGTAGGAGTAGGTTAAAGCATAATGCACCTTTGAACGCAATAATTTTGTTGTAAAGTGCGTGATTGTCTCCAAGAGGGTTATTCCTAATGTATAGAAGAAAAACTGACTGTTGTAATATGCATGAGCCGTCCTTCCGTCCCGGTCCTCTTAAACAATACGTCATTCAAGCTTGTTCCGTGGGTCTACTTTCTTTTGTGTATTCTGTAAATAAATACTTCGCCGCTAACAATGTCTATAAATACGTCAAGCAGTGTAATTCAATAGGGTTTGTATTTTTTCCTGCGGATGATTGAAAGTCATTCATTCGAAAAAGTGTATTTGATAATAGGAAATAACTACTGTCACCGGCGCACGATAAGAGACCTGGCCCAAGGCAGGTAAAAAAGATAAGGTCATTCCGAAAAACATTTCGAACACAAAACGTCAGAAATACAGAAAATTACAATACAGAAACGGGATAATGTATAATTTATTTTGTGCACCCTTTCCTATTAAAATTAGTACTTTTACCTATCTGTAAATACTTATATTACTTACTAAAATAGAACTACTAAGAAAATACGGTACTGTTAGAGTTATATTTGTAGGTTAGGAATACATCGACATCGTATGCTCAGAACTGAAAACCGAAAGTGACTCATTTCTACACCAGGGCTCTTCTCCTACGCCCGTGACAGTACCTGAGTTCCCAAACATCTTTTCATAGTTAGATATTTTTTACCTGGTCAGTGGCAAACAATTTATCTCTCCCCAGCTGAGAGCACGTTTGCAACCCCTGCCCACGCGAAGTCATAAGTTTCCTCTATTCCCGATTACTAAGGAATACCTGTGTATTTTGTCTTGATCGAACTCACTTCAGTCTATCCTTTGCTAACCTTCCTATTACAAGGGCATGCAACTGGTAGATACTTCTTTATGGCCCCGGTAGAGAGTAAGTCTACTTGTATAAGGCCCTGCACACGCTATACTATCTCCTCTTATGTCCTTCTAACGCATAGTTCGAGAATGGGAGTTAAAGATGCTCTTGTCGAGGAACTGTTAGTTTGCTCTTCCAGACATTGTTACTTTCCCAAATCTAATGATTTTTCTACGAGAATTTACTATTAACGCATTTTGAAAAGAATTTAGCAGTATAATCGGATTAAAGTATTTTACTATTTGCTAGGACTTATAAAAATGAGTTGTGAACTTATTAGATATCTTTCCACATTGTTAGATTTCTATATTTCAACGTTGGAGCCCTCAGGGTTACAGATCTTATCACAAACCATTATTTTATTTGACCTTGGAACAGGTATCCAAGGACAAAATTCTCTTGAATCGAAGTCTGAGATAGGATTATGGTAAGCCTCCTTAGCTTAGAATAAATACTAAAAAGCTGTTTGACTGTTATCGTTAAGAAGGGTTGAAAGAAATGTGAATAATGGATTGATTTAGGGTAGTGATCTCTATCATAGGTGGAATGAAACTAGGAATAGTTAAAGGGAACGATGGTTCCCTGGATCCGGAAGTCGGGGGGAAATGATGGCTCGTGAGGATCCAGTTGTTTGCCTGAAGTAGAACTGGTCTTTACCGCAGTAACGGGCAAATGTCTTCGCGCTACTATGTGAATATGAGGAAGGATTAAGAGTCCCATATCTGAAGCAGTGAACAGCCAATATCGTAGGGAGGATCAGTCTGTTACTCTTGGGTAATATCCTCCCTACGAATATATGTGAAAGATAGTGCGTTTAATGAGGTGATGTGGCAGGTGATTCCAAAATATTGCGAATTTTGTACGTAATGTGTTTGCTATAAGTACAAAATAGTACAATTCTAGCGTTTTAAAGAGAATGAAGAATTTATAAAGGCTAACAGGCGAAGGTGTTACAGACACCTGTCATTTGCCTTCCGTTTCATATTTAGAGGCGGTCGATCCAGGGACTTTAATGTATCGGTGATTTTAGCGACAGTGCGAGGTTTAGGTCAGTGACTTTACCGGGGACTTTAGTACCGTGGTGAAATATCAGTAACTTTTCAGTTGCGAAATTGACATTTTGCCCAATCACAACCCTCTCTCCTCTTCAGTCAACGACACTGCACGATGATCGGCGCCGTGAGCCGAGCGGTGATAGCAGATCAGTGACGGCGACAAATCAACCAATGACAGCCGTTTCATCCAGTGACTGCGATGTTTTGTTCAATCACAACTGAGACAATTTCTAATCGATCCATTGCCACTGGAACTGGCATTTCCCATATTTTGTCTCTGGTACTACCAGCGACAAACGTATATCAGTGACAAGTCACCGTGACAGAAAATATGGACCATCCCTATTCGTATTGCAGCGTTATAGGATGAAAGCCTAGAAGTGCCCCCTACTCCACGAAACATCTTAAACCCGTGACCACCGGATAAAACTGATGGATTTGTTTCACCTAACTTGGTGTCAGTTTTTTGTTCGGCCTAAAGAAGCTACTAGATTTTATTACATCCTGAGAAGGCCAAATACGTAAAATTAATTTTCGAAATGAAAGTTACTAGAAACATCTTTTAAAATGTACAGCAGGTAGGTGACGTCGCCGTTGCGATAGGTTGTAATATATTTTCGATTTTTAACATTCACTCTTTAAAAAGAGGTTCAGCGGCGTGCATAAATTGTCTTCACTCAGAAGAAATAACTTGAAGTAATGGCTAGATTCTGACTTGTAACAGGCGTGCGAGAGAGTTAATGTAACCCGAGAAAAGGTAAAACCTGTGCCGAGGACTTGAAATATTTAAGAGGTTGAAACGTGAAAACGTAGGCCATAACCAGTTGGAGAACCTGAAATGTGGTAACGTCTTCCTTTGCAATAAATACGGCCTGTGTAACTTGGGTTTCTCTTTCTACGTAGTCCAGTATGGTATTAATCGTTTATTTTAGCAAGTGTTGGACACAGCTGTTCAACAATGGATAGGCAGATGCGCTGTTCAATTGTAAGGAAATTAACTGGTCGTTGTTACCAGTCCTTTTAAAACAGAATCTTGTTTTAAAACAAGTATTAAAAAAAGTCAATTTTCTACCAGATTAACAACGAAAATTTTTATATATGTTACTATTTATTAAATAATTACAATTAATATAAATATGACAGAATCACAATATTAAGTGGAATTCACGTTTATTTGAGCAATCGAGATAATCATTGGACAAGAGACAAGCCGGTTGAATATTCTTTTGACTCAATATTAAACGGGCTTGTCATTTGTTCAATATTAAGTGCAAAATAGAAAGCGAAACTAATTATTAAAATTAATTAATTAAATTTAAGTAATGAATTAATATTTGAAAAATTGCAATAAAAACGATGGTCAACCACTACACGTTAAAAAAAGTGTATTTGAACATGAGTGAATGACTAAAAAGTATTTTAATAACGATTGAAGATTTGAACAAGATATATAAATATATGTGGGAAGAGTGTGAAGTAGTAGTAGACATTGAGTAACAAGTTTTAACAAGCTGCTTTAAGTAGAACCTTAATCTTATAAGAATTAATTTTTCAAATTAGTTATAAGAATTTTGTATCTAAGAATATTACATTTTAAAAATTGTTTTCAGCAGATAGAAATTAAATAAAAAGTGTTCTTCAATAGGTTTAAAGCTAAAGATTGTAATACGTGAAATGTTTTGATTTAATTTTTGAGATTTGCTTTTACTGTCTAAAAATCCTAACCTATTTATGGTGCGCACCACGTAGCCGTGCACTTGGCCGTGTGTGTACTACCACTTCTGAAAACATGGATTTTCGACAGCTGCATCCAATATAGTCCAGGATCTAAAGGGGGGATCATGCACTGAAAGCCTAACGCAATTTTATTTCAGATTATTGTTCTGGCCACTTGGGTGATTGTAAAAACGTATGTCGTCGCCCCTCACGTGGTCGATATACCAGGGACACGGGGAAACATCGTTGGGGAAGCGCTTTACTGGAACCGTTGTATCTTTTGAGCAACAAAAAATTAAATAACTAAAAAAAATGTTTTTAAACTAACTAAAATATGGGCTTTTTAAAGGTCATTACCACTAAATACCTATCTCTAATATCTTTTTAGTTAAACATTTTTTTTCATAAACTTTGGGGGTTTTACTATAGTTTTATTTCAGTAATAAATCTAAAAAACTAGTTGTTTTTATTAATTACGCTTTATCAGGTCTAAAAATTGGAAATACTAATTTTTATAATAAAAATACTATATAACAGCTGTCTACTATTGTAGAACCAATGTTACTACTGGACAGACGCAAGTAAACGTCAGTCTAGATATCTAAAGAGGGTTTAAACCACAATTTGATTTCATACTACTGTTCTGGGCACTTGGGTGATTGTAAAAACGTATATCGTTGCCCCCTCACGTGGTCGACTTACGGAGAGGAGAGGGGGAATCGCGCTGTACTGGAACCTTCGTATCTTTTAAACTATAAAAGATAGAAAAACCAAAAAAATGTTTTTAACCTTACCAAAATAAGGGCTTCAATAATGTTTCAGTAAGTTGGAAAAATAGGTTTATTACAATAAGTAAATAGGTTATTACAATATTTTATTTACTATATTATTGATTAACAAAGGTCTACTATCGTTAAGTGGTTGTGTAATAGATTTATAACATAAACTACCTATAAAGTAACTGCATATGGAGCAAAATAACTCTTGTCTTTGCACGAGATATTTTCAGTTCGCGTAGTAATGCAGTAAACTTCTATAAATCACGTACCGCCAACTAAACTTTGAATGGACAATGGGGTTAAAGTAAGAGCCGTGATTGTCGTGGAATCTTGAAGAAAACTAAACAATATTTATGAAACAACGCGTGCCTAGAATCTGAGGTGAAGGTGTAGATAAAACCGCCGACAATTTTATCTGTGACGTTGCGGTATTTGCGGCCAAGACGCGGAAATGTCGGCGCACTCTAAAGCGTTAATAACAACTGGAAGAGAGTAATTTTGCAGCTGGGACAAATATGACGTTACCTACGTAAACCAAAGGTAAAACTTAGGCGCGTAAAATCCCATATGGGATTCTTCAGCACTCAAACGCCATGAGTCAGCCACGATGGTTGAGAAACACGTACTAACATCAAACAAGGAGTTGCAAAACCTATAGAGTAACGCAGACGAACCTTTGACCTAAAGGTGACGCAACTAATGACGCAATTTTTGTTTTGATTAGACGTTCTTGCAGTGAGTAGACTTTATTAATGTGATAATTTAGCGGCGGTTTTGAGCAGGCAGGTAAGTTTCGATTAGTACCGGGCGTTATTACGTTCTTAGCGTCATTAGGCTTGTGTATTAAGTCTGGACAGAAGCCGAGATGTAAGATCATACGAACTGGACAGAAGCCGAGATGTAAGATCATACGAACTGGACAGAAGCCGAGATGTAAGATCATACGAACTAATCGGAAAAGCTTTACTGTTTATATAACATAGGCCTATACCGTATGTGCTAAAATGAATAGCACTGAAAGTGAATCAGCTGTAGTTACCTTCTCGATCAGCTGTAAGAACGTTTGATTGTTGCCGCGTATTCATGTTTACGTATTTCATTTGAGGTTAGGTTTTGCAGACTTGGTAAGGCAAGGAAAGATTTGGTAATGCTAACTATTGCACAGAACTATGTAAGTAAAATAAAATCTTATAACTGTTTTATTACTGTTTAGTTTGACGTATACGGTATTTCTAAAATCTGTCTTTATCTTAGAGAAAAGGTAATATTTAAATAAGATTTGCCGTCAATTCGCAACCAATCACAAAGGTAAAAATCAAAACAGTTAACTACAAATCTCAACACACATTAGTATATTAAAATAAACACACTAGTTCATAAAACAGACTAGTTTCGGCGACGATGTCGCCTTCCACAACGCTTGGCTACAGCTAACATATTTCATCAAGCTATCGTACAGTAACAAAATAAACTAGATAACACATATAAAAGTCAAGCAATAAAAATAATCTAACCACGGAGCACAAAACTCCTTACTCAGGAGCGTTATCTATTTTACATTATTATTATTTCTTATTCTACACTATTATTATTATTATTATTTTCCCTCTCATAAATATAGGCCTACAAACAATAAACAAGGCTAAAACAGTTAAAACAATATTTTATGTAAATTTGCGCTATAAACAACTGACTTATAAAATAGATTTACAAAAAAAGTTGTAACTAAAAAAACACAAAGTTTAGAAAGTCATTGATTAATAATCAATTATCAAATCTTACACATCACTTAAAACAATTTAACAAGGTAGCCGTAGCAACTAATTTAACACTTATGAAACAGAAAATCCAGTAATAAATCAAATGCTTACAACACAGAATTCGGAAACAGAAGAGAGAAACCCTGGACCGGGCCGGACTCATTGTTTACTGAGTCGTCTTGAAATTAATTATTAAACCAGGTCTCCCAAGCATCCAGAGTGTTGTACCCCACGTGACTTGTTTCAACAACTTAGGATGGTCAGACGTAAAGTAATGCTGGTTGTCTAGGCATGCTTGGTTTGCTGAGTATTCCGGCTTGTTTTTAAAATGAGCAAAGTGCTCCCTGCTTCTTGTCCCAATACTCCTACGGGTTTGGCCAATATAACCTAATATTATCGCAACCAATAGTTTATATATTCTTGCGCGTTTCAATGGCATGGTGAATATATTTCAGTCATCAGTGAGCATAACTACGAAGTATCTAAACTATACTTAGAAAGACGCACCCTGTTTGGGCAGCCAGATATCCCTTCCGGAATAGCATTTAGCATTCCTCGAAAGGGATGAGAGACAATTGATACTACAAGGCTAAGTTATGAAACATAAATATTTGACACCAATCTAACACCTTTTAATTCCATTGTTACAACTTGAGAAAATAAGTTCTTTAAATGTCCTAAAATAAGTATATTGCAAATTTAAGAAGTACTCAATAAAAATAAAATTAAAGGTCACGTAGAGGGTGATATTTATTTGGGAAATCAGGTTAAATGTTTGCAAGAGATAACAAGGCCCTTACAGGCAATGTAAAATTTCAATTTTGTGAACTACAATTCTACAAAGAAATAGTGAATCCACTAACTCCTTTTAAAGTTAGTTAAGAACTTATTCTCTCAACGATTCTCTCGTAGATGTAAGTCATAGCTTTTCCATTTAGGCGCTAGCAAGTTTCATTTCCGAAATATCCTGTCCCAACAAAATGTAGCGGCTATTGAAGTATTAACGACCTTTGTGGTAGACCTAAGGGTATTTGTTAATAGCTATAGGGTTATCGTCAACTCCTTTTATACGAAGAATATCTGTAAGATTTTGAAATTAAAATTACATTTGTCTCACAACTCGTCAATTAAAAATAATATTCTATCACTAAAAAATCTTTTTACTAAAACATTGAGGTGATTTTGTTGCGCCTGATCTGTTTTCTGAAGTACATACTGGAATTATGCTGAGGCTTAAATATTATCTAATGATCTAAAAACAATATTATTTCCGCCTTATTTTCAAAAATATAATCCAAGAACTTGAAATATTATTAAAATAATTCAATTCAAAATTATCCAATTGATTCAAATAATATTCAGATAATTTAATTCAAATGTTATTCAACGGACTCAAATACGTATTATTCAACCGATTCAAAGAATGTTTAACAGATTCTAATATTGTTTAAAATAATCAAATAATATTCAAAAGATTCAAATAATATTCCATAGATTCAAATAAAATTAATGAAATAATATTCAACACATTCAAATATTATTCAAAATATTTAAGTATTATTTAATAGATTAAAATATTATTGCTTAATTCATATATTATTCAACCGATTCAAATAATATTCAACACATTCAAATATTATTCAACATATTTAAGTATTATTTAATAGATTAAAATATTATTGCTTAATTCATATATTATTCAACCGATTCAAATAATATTCAACACATTCAAATATTATTCAACATATTTAAGTATTATTTAATAGATTAAAATATCATTGTTTAGATTCATATA